>BQNB010008883.1:0-88482 GCA_026074375.1 Tanacetum coccineum
GGATTTATTATTCTTACTATGGGCCTTCTTTTGAAGACTGCCACATCGGGAGCTAACCGACCAGAGACAGTAAACCTTTATCAGCCCACCGTCTTTATTATTATTATTACCTCCACCCTTTAAACGACTGCAACATCGGGCGTCCTAACCGACAAGATGCAGTGGTCTTATTTCGGCTTTGGTTTATTTTATTATTATTATTATAGCCAAATTTCAAGTCCTGTGGTCTTTTAACTACCTAGACAACGGTAGCGAGCCGTTAGGAATCGATAGCCTATTTCCCCACAACACTGACAAAACCTCGATGTGTACCTTATTTTCACCAAAAGGAATCTCTACGAAGGGATCTAAACTAAGAATCGCAAAAACCAAAGTAACTTTATTTATTCAACAATTATATAACGTTTATTAAGCTGGTGGGAGCAAAAAGCCACAATTAACCTCTATGAGCTCTAAAGAGATCCAACTACTCCACGCTTAACATCTAACTTATACTTAACTCTATCATTTCTCGTTCTTCGCAAATTTAAAATCTTTAATAAAAAGATCCGCGAATGCTTAGTCTAATAAAATCAAGCTTTGCATATTTAAAGTCTATTATGGAAACTTGCAAACTCTTGGCTCTTTTAAGCTAGAATTCGCGTTTTAAAGCTTCTTGTATAAAAGACTAGCAAAAGCTTAAATTTATAAAGGTTAAGGGGCAAGCTAGAGCGCAACATGCTCGATCAAGTCAAAATTTATTCTAAAAAGACAAAAATTCGTGTCAAAACACTTATTTTATTTTTTATTTTTTTTAATTTTGGCCTAAAATCACATATTTTTGCTATTTTTGGTGGTAAAACGGGGTTACGTGAAGACAAGGCAAATGCAAGCAAGATCAAATCGATAGATACCTCCCATACTAGAACTAAACATTGTCCTCAATGTTTAAAAGGGTCTCTACGTAAATCTAAAGCTGTTTATTAATAATGCTAATAGATAAACATTAATCAATAAGATTTAGGATATCGGATTCCCATATATAAGCATGCTAAGGATTGAAACTCGAGTGAACGATGGACAAGACCACGAGCACGAGAGTCTTCATAATCCAGGGCAATCCTGAACATAAAACACAAGCCACGAAACACGAGAAAGGAAGAGGCGAGCCTCCTCACGTCACACTTATTCATAACTATTATATTAATATACTATTACTAGGGATAAGCATAGGTTGCCACCCACGAAGCTCTTCTTTTTGTGCGAGTCTCTAGCTTGACTCTCCCCATATCATCGTGATATTAGGGACGAAACATGTGGAAGAGCAAACTTCCATCGGACTTTCATATGACACCGGCTCTAAGGAATAAAAACTATAAGCGGAGATGCCGGGGTCAAAAATGATATCCTCACTCCCGGAGGAGAGAGGAAAAAAAAATCAACCGGATAGGTGAAATAAGGAAGAAAAATTCGGATAACATATGTGAGGGAAAGATAATGGCGATCCTCATAGGGTAAGCTCACATATGTTGGAGAAAAATTTTTCTCATGAATCCCGGGGTCGAAAACTTTGTCCTCGGTCATCAAATCATCTTTATCAAGTTCATCCTTTAAACTTCTTGGGTCATGATCTAAAAATACCTTGGGAGGGAGATTAGGGATAGTGTCATTTATAAGCAAACTTTCAAGATAGAATATGTCTCCCTCCGAATCATGATAACCGTTCTCAATATCCATAGAAACATCAATATCTAGAAAAGCATTGATCTCATCAATTTCGCCTCCTGGGTCGAACACTCATCCTTATTAGCATCGGAAAGAGGTGTGACTAACAAAGCCGGCTCATCAAGGTTAGAAACATAAGAGTCCTTACTCTCGATGTTCTCTAACACTTCATCAAAAAGAGGATTTACGTCACTAGAGATATATTCGTCATCGAATTCGAAAAGAGAGTTCGAGTAAATTTTAACATTATCTTCCAGAACATCCTCATCGGATAGTGACTAGGCACCACTAGAGGTAAAATCGTCATTTGAGTCGAAAAGAGGGTTAGAGAAAGTTATAGATTTTTCCTCAGAAACGTTAATGGGATATAAATCATCACTCAAAAGCAAATCACAATCACTATCACTCCCGAATGTATCCTCGGACTCACTTGGGATTGGAACAAGGTCCTCAACACAAGACTTTATTACCCCGTCCGATTCCTTTTCAGGAATAGTGCTAAGTTCCTTATTCCCCATGATGAGAGAGTCATTGTGCTCCAAAGTCGGTAAAACGGGTGTGATTGCAATAGACGGGGGTATTTGAGAAACAATTTCATTCAAAGGAATAGTACTCTCCTCGTAATCATCGTCATCATAAAAAAAGAATTGATACGTCGCGATGGCTCGTGAGTATAAGTTACATATTAGCATCCTGCAGTCGTTCACGAAACTCCTCAAACATAGATCGTACACTTTCAATAAATTCATTATTTAATTTACTTATCCACTCTTGATCTTCTTGAATAATCTGAGGCTGATGATCGATGGAATACTGCAGGGGTTGATTAAAACCAGAAGGATTAAAATCCATAGCAAGCATTAAGCTCAGAGTAATTTTGATGCCACGGCTGACATTGATAATCTTCATGAGGACCCCCACATTTTTCACAATTAAGATATTGTTGTAGAAAACTCAGTGAATTTTGTGGATAATAATTATCACCAAAGTTTTGATTGTAGCTCGGTTCCTACTCATAGACAAGCGGGAACCGTGGTAGACAATCATAACCATGGTGATAATCATTTCTACATAACTTGCACGAGTATGTCTCGTACTGGGGTTGTGGAGGGTGGGTGAAAAAGTTTGGAAGATCATTGAAAGAGTTAGGAGCATTAATGGATGAATTTTCATCTCTTGAAGGGCAAATCCAACAAGATCATTCTCTAAGACCATATCCACACCACTTGCAAGTACACCGTTGACAACATTCACCTTCTTCTAATGGATCTTTACAATGAAAACAGTGAAATTGGTTAAGCGAAGATGTTTAGGGTTGTGGAGGTGTGTAGGAAAAATTAGGTGTTTCATCATTTGAAATGGGATCGAGGTTACGGACAAACTCGTCTCCGAAACTCACACTGGTACAATGCCGATAATTTCCACCATTAAACGGACCTCCACACCATGAGCATCTTGAAAACCAAGACATTTTGAAGAATTATCGGATAAGAAGGTTAAGAGAATAAGAGGATAGAGAAGAATATTTATAGATTTTTCAAATAATACATAAGGAAAAGAAATAATAAGAATAAGAAAGAAAGAAAAAATATTTTTGGTAACCGAAAGTCAAATGTGTACGGTAGCTCTCTAGAAAACGCACAAAGAAGCGGATGAGCGGGTAAGCGCGAAGCTTTTAAAAACCTTCTCCTTTCGGGTCGAAGTTCGTTGGATCGACCCTCCTTATACCTCTCTTTTAGTTAGTTTACTAAATGTGAGCCGAAACGACAATTAACAAACGGTTATTTTCAATATTAAAATAAAAGAAAATAAGAATAGAAGTGTAGAATATTTTTGTATTTTTTATATAAAATAAAATGAAAACTTTCACGGGGAAAGGATCTTCAAGGCTCGAATACAAACAATCCCGCAAAAATCGCTACACCTCTCCCCGGCAGCGGCGCCATTTTGATGTTCGTAGAAAACCCCTCTTAATAATATATATATATATATAATAAAATACATATACACAAGCAAAGTATCATACAAATTATTCTTAGGAAAGAATAATGAGTAGTCAACACGGGTATCGTTCTCCTCGGTGAGAGGTGAATGGAAATTCACGTTCTTGTCGCGAATCGAGCTTGATTGTCATAAAAGTTTTGGATTTGAATTCTAAATCTAATAACGCGAAGGGAAAGCACATAAAGGCAAGCTATTCTAGAACTACGGCAATTTAAAAACCTAATGGCATTTAAAAGTAATTAAAAACTAATTAATACCTAAATTAAACCAAATAATTAATTAAAAATGACAAATTAAAATTCTAAAAATTCAAAATACAAATTTCTAAGCTAAAATAACTTAAACTTATTTTTAAAATATAGAATTTTTTTTTTGGTTTTTTAAACTAATAAAAACTATTTTTTCAAACTAAATTAAACTAAAAATTGAATTAAAAATACTAAACCTAATCCTAATTTTTGAGAAAATTTATAAAAATACTAGATACTATTACTAAGATTTGTAAAGAAAAACGGGTGAATAAGCAGTTGACAATAAGTTGTGAGAAGTTCGAATAAGCAAATAAGCTTAATACTAAAAGTGTGTACACGTATTTAATTGTGCAAGACATGTATGAAAAAGACCCAAGGGCGCGCCGGTAAAGGTGTTGTGTGTGTGTGAAGGGCAGGTCACAGGTTCGAGTCCCGTGACACCCTTTTTTTAAAAAAAACATTTTTTTTATTTTCTTTTTGAAAAAGCTATAATAATAAGCAACTTTAATGAATGACTTTTTACTAGAACTTATCAATAAGCTAAAATAAGCATTATCAAAATGACATATTATAGCTTACTAGACTTAAGAAAATTTGGCTAAACTGCTTTGCTTTTTAAGTCTCAATAAGCTAAAGGAAGAACTAAATAAGCTAAAAAGATACTATCCTAAACATAAAGCCTATAAAAACTAGAAATAAGCAAATGATATAAGCTAATAAACACCTACAAGCATGAAGACAGATTGACTTAAAAACAGGACTTAAAGGACTTTTTGACATATTTTAAGCTAAAATTTAGGACACATACGCTAAAACTTAAAATAGATAAAGACTAATACTTAAGGAACTCAAATAAGCTAAACTTAAGAAGATTAACTAAGAAATTAAGCTAAGAAAATGACTTAAAAAGAGACAGAATTAAGCTAATATTTTTGGCTTTTTGGTTTATGAAGACAGATTATAAGCTTAAAAACTAGACTCAATAAGCAAAGTGAAAAGCTAAAAATTAAAAACAGATAAAGACCAGGACTTAATAAGCAACTAGAAACAGGAATTAAGCTGACTCAACTACTAAATAAGCTAAAAATCTAAATCAAAGCAGGCTGCATACTATGGTTTTTGATAATGACTTTTTGGCTAAATGCATTTTGAGACTTAAATTTGGTTTTGACTATAGAAAACTTAAAACAGATTTCCTAAAGACTTCTATAAGCTAAATGAAACAAAATTTAACCTAATTAAAGCTAGGTATTAACTATTAATGATCTGCAAACTCAGATCCTAAAGATCAAGCTTAAAAACCTCAAGAATGCTTGACTGTTTTGAACTAAAGATCTCTAGGACTTTAACAATCAAATTGACTACAAAACAGGTTTACCTTAATACATGTTGAGCTGAATTAAGCACACAAACCATACCTCTTATGCATATTTTTAAACTTGGCTTAATAAGACAGTTTAGGACTCTTTTCAAATGGCAGATTTAAGATTTTAATAAAACAAACTACATCTGGATTAATTATACATGCTCACTAATAACTACATATGACGTAATTAAAGCTTAATCCTTAAAGCAACACAAGCAGTCTTAACTAAGTTAAAACTGCTTGTGCCAAACACCCTTTTAAAACTTGACTTTTCATTTTTAAGCTAATTCATATCAAAATATAAAGCTCTAATTTGCTAAAACAGATGAAGAACTATGATAACTAATGACATTTAAGCAAAAACTAAAGAAAAATAAGCACTTATCCAGAAGCTACACTAATAAGCTAATATGATAAAAAAAAAAAGACAGATTGATATAAAACTAAACTTAAACTATTCTAAGCTAATAACTGGACACATTAAGCTATTTAAAGACTGAATAAGCACAATTAAGCATATAATAAACACAAATAAGCAGTTTAATAAGCTGTAATATAAAATAAGCTAAAATGAATAAAAAAGAACACGTACCTTGATCCCAGCTAAACAGGGATCTAATATGCTCAAAGGAGCTTATCTACAAGCTCTAGCTTATGAAAATAAGCTAGTAAAAGTCCAATAAGCCCCCCACCCTACCCCCCCCCCCCCCCCCCCCCCCCCCCCCCCCCCCCCCCCCCCCACCCCCCCACACCCCACCCCCCCACCCCCGTCCATGTTTGGCTTATCATCCTTAATAAAGCATTCCATTAAGCATAGGTATTTAAGGTGACTTTTAATGAAACAGTGCTATATAAACTGATTTAGTGTAAGCTTTAAAGAGTAAAAGAGCTTATGTAATTGCTGAAAATATTGATTAAAGCTTAATTTGCATAAAAGTAAATGACAAAATTGTAAAAACAGGATTTAAGGAAAACTCTGAATATTATTAAGACTGAAGAAGGATTCATTTGCTTTAAAAAAATTACATTAAAAAGACATTATAAAATAAGCTACTAAAAAGCTACTAAAATCTACATATCTCCTAACTCTATTTCGTATCCCACACTGTGTGATTTCCTTCTAAGTTTTTTATTAGTGATGGAGTGAAGCTTTAGGTCCATGAGGAGCGTCCCACTGTATTCATCTTAACCCTTGATTCCATATCCATCTATCTAAGCCCTTGATTTCTTTCCACGCATCATTGGCCAATGAGGGTGCTTAGGATCGCCAATGTGGCATAAGTGGTGTCAGACATTGCCAGGCGTAGGTCTTCTAGAAGGGTTCAATTGAGCGTGTGGGTGGAAGGGTTTTACCCTGTGTTCGTTATAACTCTGTAAATGGGTGGGAAAGGAGATGGTGAATAGTAAATTTTGACCAAGGGAGGTTTGACTTGGATCTGGTTATAAATCTGTTTTGGGCTTTTGTATTATTAATTTGGGTTTTGGTAATGGATTGAGTTGGTTTTGGACTTATTTATAAGTATATTTAGGGTTTTTAGATTTAGGCTTAGGTTTTTTTAAAATACAATATTAATGGGCTGACCCGGCCTAATAAAATAGGTACCGGTTGGCCCATTAAGGATGTATACGCCTTCGGCTTTGATTTCTATCGCTCTTTCGATTCTCGTGCTCGGTTTTGTCTGTTTTGCTTCGTTTTTGTTCGTTTTTGACATATTCGTTACCTGCACGATGCATATGACAAAACACACATATACAATGTATTTTACATGTATTTTTGGTCTTTTAAGCTCATTTTAATAAGGTAAAATGATATGTGATTAAATACATATCACTTCCAAAATGGCCAATGTTTCTAAATCGGTTTCCAAATTAATTTCAATACCAAATGATGAGTTTTCGCATGATACTTCTCTAAGTGTTGCATAAAATTTCTAATATGAGGTAAAAGGCACCCTCTGTGACTCTATTTCAATATGTTGTAAAACAAATAACATGACTTAGATATACACAATGATCAATCTAATGCTCATCAAGAGATTCAAAAAATTGTAATAAATGAAATTTTCCCTATCATTAACCAAGTTGATGGTAGAGTTCAAAATTTTGAAATACAATTTTTGAAAAAAGAAGCTAAATTTTTTTAAGACTTCAAATAAGCACAAGGCTTTGGAATATAAAATCGCGCGTCTCTTGAGAGCTGTTGTTAGTCAGGATATTATGTCTATTGTGCAAAGTAATTCTGTTGTAGATACATCAAATCTTCAAACTGAGCTTGATCGTACAAAAGAAAAACTTGAAACTTGCATTATTAAAAAGGAAAAAGAATATGCTATTCATTGGAATGATTGGTATAAAAATGTGGAGGATTATAAAACATGACAAGATTTCGTTTGATAAAAAGCTTATAATGACATGCAACAAAAGATCGAACAGTTGCAAGCTCAGTTGGGAGATCTCGAGGGTAAGAGTAAGGATGCTCCATGTATATGAGACACCCTTGATCTTTTGTCTCAGAAACTAGATAATGAGAACGTGGAATTAGAGTTTTAGGTTTTGAATTATGCTAAAGATATGCACCACCTTAAGAACATATAAGAAACTCTTTGGACTATATCAATGTAAACAGGCTCAAACTAAAATCATAATGACTCTTTGCAAGGAAAATTAAATGGTACGATTTATGAAAATGACTAAGTTAAGTTAGCCTAGTTATTTGATAAGGTTTCTGAAAAATGGCAATATAACAAACCCGCAATTTATATCAATGTATTTTCCATTATTAAATTATATGCAATGGGTAATATCCATCTATTATAAATATTCACCTTCTTAAGGGGATTTTGTTTGCTTATCTATTAAGAACTAATGGCATCTTAAAGTAAACGAGCTCACGCAACCTCTATCAATGCCATCTATATCTATGTTTATATCATGTAAACATCCTAATATGTCAAGTCTATATCTTAATATCATTTTACCAAGTACATTATCCATTTAACGTACTTTTCAAAACATTATATCAAAACAAGCAGTAAACGTAAACGTTTACATCAAAACCCTAAATTTATGTATGTTAACATATAAAAATGAATGTGTAAGCCTTCAATCATATGTACAAGTATCAATGCACCACATTTGAATATCTTTTCCCTCCTAAATCAAGTTACAACTTTCTAAAACACAATGTACAAGTCAATAATGCAAGAAAGTCAAATTAGGTCATTTTACCTCCTAAATCACTTTGGTTTCTTACCACCACTTTAACACAAGGTACAAGCAAATTAATGCTGACTTTTTAACCTGTAAAAACTAAACCCTTATTTCATCCTTAACCCTAATCTAAAACCTAAACCTAAAAAAAAACCTAAACCTTAATTTCACTTTCAACTAAAAACTAAACCCTAAACCTAAAACTAAGCCCTAAACCTTAATCCTAAGCCATAATCTCAATCCTAATAATAATCCTAAACCTTAATCTATCCTAAACCCTAACCCTAACTTGATATTTAAGTTAAAAACCTACCCAATAAACGCAAAAAAACGGGCACCCCTTTTATCCATTTTGACCATTTTACACCAAGCTAGCAACCAAGCACCTCAAACAACCTCTATGACATCATCAAGCAGCCTCCCGAGTAGATTCCAAGCACCTCCATCACCACCCTTAAGCACCAAGGCTTCTAGACACCTCTTTGTCACTACCTTGTACCCAAAACCCTTCCAACACCTTCCACCATTCAAATCTACACCTTTAGCCCTCAATACTCGTCATTCTAGCTTCTATGAATCACCTCAGCTAGCCTTGACACTAATCAAACATAAAACTTGGGCACCAAGGGTTTTAAGCCCTATAAATAGCCGAAACATACACCCTTTTCATTTCATCCCACACAACTCATCTCACACCCTCAAATGGAATTTTAGCCTTTCCATAGCAGCAATAAAAAATCAAGATAAGTCCCTAAGATCATAATAGAAGCCAAGAATCAAGAAAAACAAAGCCTTGAAGTCGTTACTAGGCGTACAAACTCAAAAACCCCATTTCGACCCATTTTAGCTCAAGTAAGCCTTAGATCTTGTTCCATAAGCTTATATTCTGTACAATAATGTTCATAATACTCTTAAGATAATATATAAACTCTTGTCTGAAGATTTGAATCCTCAAACCCATGTGTTTTTAATAAAAACCCTAAAAACGACCCGTTTTGATTTTCTAGCTAACGGATCATTTTTCTAAACTTTTGTTACGTTAAAACTTTTTATTTTAGCTTATACTAATAAGCTATAACCTGCAAATATCATTTGGAATCCTAAAATAAGCTTGCATGACATTTTGGACTTGTTTTGCAAAAGTATTCCATGCAAGGGGTATATATCGTAACTTTCTGAAATTTATAACTAAAGGGGCTAAAAATGTTATTTTCTTAAAGTTATAACTATAAGGACCTATTTTGACAAGTCTCAAAGTTAAAGGTTTAATATATATATATACTTTTTATATAAAGCACTAAACTTGTAAAAGTTTATAAACCAAGGGTATATATTGCCAATTTTGCAAACTTATAAAATATTATATTTTATATTAATTATAAAAAATATAATTATTCTAGCTTTTGAAGAAAATTAAAACTATAATGTATACGTTTTGACGAGTTTGCTGGATTTACGATTTAAAGTG
Source organism: Tanacetum coccineum (assembly GCA_026074375.1). Taxonomy (NCBI): domain Eukaryota; kingdom Viridiplantae; phylum Streptophyta; class Magnoliopsida; order Asterales; family Asteraceae; genus Tanacetum; species Tanacetum coccineum. The sequence goes on from BQNB010008883.1 coordinate 10,004, forward strand.
TCCTGGCTCCTCAAACGTTACTACATGAACTCTGAATTATGATGGCCCGAACAGTGATACAATATTTCCATAAATAAATCCAATTAAGTAATTATTTCTTATTACAATAAAAACATATCCATTCAACTAAGACTTGAATATATCCCAGGTTGTGTGACGAAGCCGTTACTTTCATTTCATATACTTTTGCCATTAATCAGATTTCCCTGTACTATTAAGGTGAGTTCATAGCCTCGCATTCAATCTTTTAAGTGTTTTATAAACCCGCGAGGGGGATACATCTTATAAACCATGAATGCAAGTATTTTTCTGTATGCTATTCTGATACATTATTGCCTAAGTCCCTACTTTTGCCATTAAGTCCCCACTATCATGAACCGTTAATTACTCGTCGGGGTAAGCGTGAATGCTGTGAATAGATCTATTTGGGACTGGACTCCCCGTTGGTGTACCTATACTGTCGGTAACCAATAGCACACATTTGAATAACTTTGTAGGTGTTTGGCAAAGACACCCGTTGGGGAAATTATTTGTGGTTATTGATTAACCTAAGGCTTCGGTGTCATGAGCTTAGGGCAATAATATTGTTTTCCATGATAATTGTACATGCATGCAATTATTACAAACTATGGGTGTATAACAACGTAACCCACTATTGAACTTGTATTCAAACTACTTTACTTAAACCTATGAATTTCACTCAACCTTTGTGTTGACTTTTTAGCATGTTTATCTTAGGTAATTGAGCAACTTAAAGCACGGAGTGGCACGGACTTGAAGATGGCTAAACTGTTATCATTCAAACTTTATGTTTTTAGATGTTGGGACCTCACTTTTTGTAAAAACTCTGATGAATAAATGAATGATAACTAAATTTTCCAAAAACGTCTCTTTACGATTCATTTTCTATGATTATGACTGTTGTACTATGAAATAATACCCCAGATTAGCTTTCGCTGCTATATGTGTAAAAATGGGGGTGTTATAGATTGGTATCAAGAGCCACGGTTATAGAGAACAAGGTTGAAACCTTAACTATAACTACTTTTCTTTTTCCATCCAAGAAAGTCCTCCGTGCCGCTACATCTTTTGGAATAGTATGTAAAGATACATAACTATTATACTATTATATAAATAACTTATGTTATTTTAGCTGGGTTATTAACAGAACGATGTCTTCTCCCAACCATCTTACTTCCGGTATTGAGGATGCTTTTTCCTCCAACTTTCCAGACTTTATCCCGGCTTCTCCGGACTATGTCCCAGCTTAACGAGAAATACTTCTAGCTCTTTCTAAATCATTTGCGTAGTTCCAAGATCTTCACCAACTCTTTCGCTCTTTCATGATGATCCATACATGAAAATTATGCAAGCATTTTATGCTGATAAACCACCTATCCCACATCCTCCATCATCAATGCTTTAATACTCAGAATTCTTTCTTCCTGAAGAACTACTACCACCAAAGAAACGAGGTTGTTCATCCTCCTCTACTTCTGCCCTACCTCAAGACTTTAAGATAGGAGAAATCTCTCGTAAGACAAGTCTGGAACATCACGAGGAGGAAATTGAGAAAATCTTGAATCATCTAGATGGACTTTCTCTCGACCGTATTGAATACATAGAAGACAAAATCAAAGGACTCGGAAAAGGTCGTGTGATTATCCAACAAGACTTTGACAATCTGGAAGCTAAACTCCAAAAAAACTAGTGCTCAAAAATTTTTTTTTACTAAACTTCAGAAGAAGCAGATGGGAAATAACCATAAAATTTATCTGGCGCGCTTCAGAATTACGGATCTAGAACACATCATCAACGATATCCAGATTCGTCATCAAGAGGATAAGGAAAGTCTTCTGAATGCCATCAATGAACTCAAGATCAGCCAAGAAGGACCATCAGACTATTAGATTAGGTATTAATTATTGCTTTTATTAGAACCTAGCCATGGGATGTGTGGTATAAATAAAAACACTTGTCAAATCTTGACTATGTATAGTACAAAGGCAAGTTGTTCTTAATATAATACAATGGCAATCCCGTTCTACTTTGTTGTTTCCTAATACCGATTCATTTATCTTATATCCTATATCATTGTCTTCATCTTCATCATCACGAATCATACCATAACTTCTATATCAGATACTGTTAAAATTCATGATTTCAATATTACCATTATAACAATGCTTATTTTTGAACTTTAAGCATTTCAAATAAGAATTACATTTTTAAGGGACTTGTGATATTATTCTTATTATGTGCATTTTAAGACTTGTGATATCATTCTTATTATGTGTTGTCTTATGTTGATAGAATGCCTCCCAAAAGGATGTCAACATCTGAAGCACCAGCCATGACTCAGGCTGCCACCAAGAAACTAGTTGCTGATAGTGTTTTCGCAGCTCTGGAAGCACAAGCCGCTAACATGGAAAATACTAATAATACCACTAGACCAAGAGAAGCTCCTGTAGCAAGAAAATGTAGCTACAAAGAGTTCATGAGCTGCCAACCTATCAACTTCAAAGGTACGGAAGGCGCTGTTGGTCTTATCCGCTGGTTTGAACGAACTGAATCAGTGTTTTCCCGTATCAACTGTACCGAAGACTGCAAGGTAAAGTTTGCTACTGGTACTTTAACTGAAGAAGCTCTATCCTGGTGGAATTCTTTTGCCTAACCTATTAGGATAGAAGAAGCTTACAAGATTACCTGGGTTGAATTCAAGAAGCTTTTGATAAAGAAGTATTATCCCCGAACTGAGGTCCAGAAGATGGAAGATGAATTTTACCATCTGACTGTGAAGGGGAATGATCTCATGGCATATGTGAGAAGATTCCAGGAATTGACAACCTTGTGTCCCACTATGGTGCCAGATTCTGAGAAAATGATGGAAGTTTTCATCGGGAGATTGCCTTAAAGTATTGAAGGGAATGTTACCGCCTCTAAACCTCAAACTCTAGAGGAAGCCATTAACATAGCCTAGAGGCTAATGGATCAGGTAACAAAGCACACTCTGGTGCAAGTATCAAGTAATCACAAATGAAAGTTTGACGACAAAAGAACTTTCAACAACAACAACTACCGCAACGATAATAACAACAACTACCATAACACCAACACCAACCAACCACAATAGAACAGAAGACATGAAACCTTTAGGTCTTATGCTGTCACTCCAACTAAAAATAATGGGTATATTAGAAACCGTCCCTTGTGTAAGAAATGCACTCTACATCACACATGACCTTGCACTGTTAAGTGTAATACTTGCAACAAGGTGGGCCATTTGACCAAGAACTGCAGAAACAAGAGGCCAGCCACTAGAAGTAATCTGCTACCAGTAACAGTTACTTGTCATTCCTGTGGAGAAAAAGGGCATTATGCAAATCAATGCCGAAATACCACCAACACAAAGCTCAGGGAAGAGCTACATGTTGAGGATTGAATGCTACACCAAAAACACAAACGGTCACGTGTATGTTCCTTCTAAACCAACATCTAGCTAGAGTATTATTTGAATCTGGAGCCGATAAAAGGCTTCGATCCATCTCTTGCCTCTACGCTAAATATTCCACCCATTACAATAGATACCTTTTACAATATCGAAATGGCTGACGGAAATCTAGTAAGCACAAACACCGTTCTTCAGGGTGAAACTTTGACTTTGTTAAACCAACCTTTCAAAATTGATCTTATGCCAATCAAACTTAGTAGTTTCGACATCGTCATTGGTATGGATTGGTTATCCAAGTATCATGCTAGAACTATCTGTGACGAGATCCTAATCAACGGTGAAACTTTGATCATCCGAGGTGATCAATGTAAAACCCAACTAAGTCTCATATCCTATATAAAAACCAAAAAATATATATCCCAATGTTGTCAAGTTTTTGTAGTCCAAGTAATGGAGAATAAGTCAGACGAGAAAAGACTAGAAGATATCCCAGTAGTCAGAGAATTCCCAGAAGTTTTTCCTAAAGATCTACCTGGCCTTCCTCCCATTCGCCAAGTAGAATTCCAAATCGATTTAATTCCAGGAACAACACCTGTAGCCCGAGCACCCTATAGATTAGCTCCTTCAGAAATGCAGGAACTATCTAACCAACTTCAAGAGTTATCAGATCAAGGTTTTATCCGACCAAGTACTTCGCCTTGGGGAGCTCCTGTCTTATTTGTCAAAAAGAAAGACGGATCTTTCAGAATGTGTATCGATTACCGGGAGTTGAATAAACTTACCGTAAAGAATCATTACCCATTACCCAGGATTGATGACTTATTTGACCAACTTCAAGGTTCGAGTGTCTACTCGAAGATTGACTTAAGATTAGGCTATCATCAACTAAGAGTCAGGGATGAAGATATTCCCAAGACTGCTTTCAGAACAAGATACGGACACTATGAATTTCAAGTAATGCCATTTGGTTTAACTAACGCGCCTGCTGTATTCATGGATCTCATGAACCGTGTGTGTAAACCATACTTGGACAAATTCGTAATAGTGTTCATCGATGATATTCTCATCTACTCTCATAACAAGGAAGAGCACGCAAATCATCTGAGAATAATCCTAGAATTACTCAAGAAAGAGAAGTTGTATGCCAAGTTCTCCAAGTGTGATTTCTGGATTCATATCATGCAATTTCTTGGACACTTAATTGATAGTCAAGGACTTCATGTTGACCCCGCCAAGATTAAAGCAGTTAAGAATTGGACATCTCCTACTACACCCACAAAAATACGTCAATTCTTAGAACTCGCCGGTTATTATCAGAGATTTATCAAAGATTTCTCAAAGATTGCAAAGTCTTTGACTGAATTAACCTAGAAAAACAAGAAGTATATCTGGGGCGAAGACCAAGAGTCGGCTTTCCAACTGCTAAAACAGAAGCTATGTGAAGCTCCAATCTTAGCATTACCAGAAGGAAATGATGATTTTGTTGTTTACTGTGATGCATCCCATCAAGGTCTGGGAGCAGTGTTAATGCAAAGAGAGAAGGTTATTGCATATGCATCCCGACAACTTAAGCCTAATGAAGAAAACTATACCACTCATGATCTCGAATTAGGAGCAGTAGTGTTCGCTCTTAAAATTTGGAGACACTATCTGTATGGCACCAAATGTACTGTGTTTACTGATCATAAAAGTCTTCAGCATATCCTTGATCAGAAAGAGTTAAACATGAGACAACGTCGTTGGCTAGAATTGCTTGCAGATTACGATTGTGAAATTCGCTACCATCTTGGAAAGGCAAATGTCGTAGCAGATGCCTTAAGCCGGAAGGAACGAATCAAACCACTCCGAGTTAGATCATTAGTTATGACCATTCATCTAAAATTACCATCACAAATTCTCAAAGCTCAAACTGAAGCACTCAAAGAAGAAAACATCAAGGCTGAAAACTTACGAGGAATGAACAAAGCATTTGAAATACGTCCTGATGGAACCCGATGTATCAAGAATCGAAGTTGGTTACCACTCCTTGGTAATCTGAGAGACTTGATCATGCATGAGTCCCATAAATCAAAGTATTCCATTCACCCAGGTTCTGACAAGATGTATCAGGATCTAAAGAAACTCTATTGGTGGCCTAACATGAAGGCAATCATCGCTGAATATGTTGGCAAATGTTTGACATGTTCTAGGGGGGAGATAAAGCAGAATGGCAAAACGTCATCTTGCTTACTGGAACATACCAGAGATTCCTATAAGGAAGTGGGAGAAAATAACAATGGAATTCATCACAAAAACTAACCCAAAACCTCAAACGACATGACAAAATCGGGTCATTGTTCCGATTCCGTCTTACCAAATCCGCACATTCAACCCTAACCCGAGAGACAATAGTATGGAAACCCCTTACAAGTTATAACATAAAAAAAAAGTCCTCTCTCCGACCATGGAGTGCCAATATCTATCATCTCGGATCATGACAATCATTTCACATCCAAATTCTGGCAATCATTACTGAATGCTTTGGATACTCAATTAGACATGAGTACGGCTTATCATCCTAAAACCGATGGACAAAGTGAAAGAACCATCTAAACACTTGAATACATGCTTCGAGCCTGTGTTATAGATTTTGAAAAAGGATGGGAAAAACACTCACCATTAGTAGAATTTTCTTACAATAACAGTTACCATGCCAGTATTTAGGAAGCACCATTTGAGGCACTTTATGGTCGAAAGTGCAGATCACCTATTTGCTGGGCCGAAGTTAGAGATGTTAAACTCACGGGACCAGAAATAATCCATGAAACCACTGAAAAAATAGTGCAAATTCAACAACGCTTGCAAGCTGCAAGAGATCAGCAAAGAAGTTACGCCAATGTAAGGCGAAAGCCTTTAGAATTTCAAGTTGGAGATCGTGTTTTGTTAAAAGTGTCACCTCGTAAAGGTGTCATCCGATTTGAAAAACGAGGAAAGCTTATTCCCCGGTACATTGGACCTTTCAAAATCCTTGAACGGATTGGCCCAGTGGCATATAAACTTGAGCTTCCTGAAGAGCTCAGTAATGTCCACAGTACTTTCTACGTTTCTAATATAAAGAAATGCTTATCTGACAAATCCCTTGTCATTCCAATGAAAGAACTTCGGCTTGATGACAAACTCAACTTTGTGGAAGAACCATTGGAGATCATGGATCGAGAAGTCAAGCAACTGAAACAAAGTCGTATTCCTATAGTCAAAGTAAGATGGAACTCTAAAAGAGGACCAGAATTTACATGGGAACGCGAAGATCAAATTCGTGCCAAGTATTCACATCTGTTTTCAAACATTACTCCGGCATCAACTAAATCTCGAACGAGATTTCTTTTAAGGGAGGGAGACTATAACAACCCGTAATTTTCATCAATGTAATTATCCATCTATTAAATTAGATGCACTGTAATATCCATCTATTATATATATACCACCTTTTTACAGGGAATTTTTTTTGCTTTATCTCATTATGCAACGTAACTTGCATCTCTAAAGTAAACGAGCTCACGCAACCTCCACCAATGCAATCTATATCTATGTTTATATCATGTAAACATCCTAATATGTCAAGTCTATATCTTAATATCATTTTTACCAAGTACATTATCCATTTAACGTACCATTTACAACGTTATATCAAAACAGACTTTATTCATTAACGTTTATATCAAAACCCTAATTATATGTAATGTATACATATAAAATGAATGTGCAAACCTTCAAGCATGTGTACAAGTGTACAATGCACAACATTTGAAATATAATTTCCCTCCAAGTCAATGTACAACTCATTTAAGCTCAATATACAAGTCAATAATGCAAGAAAACCAAACTAGGTCATTTTACCTCCTAAATCACTTTAGTTTCTTACCACCACTCTAGCACAAGGTACAAGCACTTAATGCATGACTCCTAAACTCTAAAACTAAACCCTAAGTCATCCTAAAACCCTAATCTAAAACCCTAAACCCTAAACGAAACCCTAAAACCCTAATTTCACTTTAAACCTAAAACTAAATCCTAAACCTTAAAACTAAACCCTAAACCTTAATCCTAAAACATAATCTTAACACTAAACCTTAATCCTAAACCCTAATCTATCCTAAACCCTAACCCTAATTTGAATTCAAACTAAAAATCCTAACCCGAAACCAAAAACCAACCTGACACCCTCTTTTCTTTCATTTTTGACCCATTTACACCTAAGCTAGCAACCTAGCACCTCAAGCACCTCTATGACCTCACTACCATGTCACCAAGCAAGCAACCAAGCACCTCCATCACCACCCTTGGCCACCAAGTTTGTTTTGTCACCTCCTTGTCACCCTTTTGTAAACCGAACCCCTTGTACACCTTCCACCACTCAAAGCTAGTTTCTATCTCACTATACTCACCCTATCTACACCAATGTTTTTACATTTTGTCATCTTCAAAATGTAGAGAGGTCAAAAATATAAATAACATTTTTAGACATTATTTGTATTAATAATCTCCCCATTTTTTATGATGACAAAATATAAACTCATCTTACATAAAAATAAAATTTACTAGTTATTAATGAGTTTTAGTCAATTTATCCCCCTTTTTGTCGATTCAAAAAGGTGGATCGTCGAGTAGAGAAGAGAAATAAATCGACGATGCTAATGCTCCCCTTGATGTGTATTCCTTCTCGTTTGGGGTACCAAGAGATCGAGCTATGGTAACTAGCTACAAAAACGAGTTAGAAAGACGAGTGCAAAATATATTTCAAACTTGTAGCAATATTACGACAAATATAAAGAGATGGCAAAAGTAATAGAAGTAGCCAATATAAATATGCACTCAAATCACCCATCATAATGATATAAATCCATTCATTTATAATATTAAAAGAGATTCATACTTGAAAGCATGAATTTTACAAGACTAAAATTAAAAGAGAAACATAACTACAATAATATTCTAAAAGCTATATAATGCTTAGTTGATTCTTGATTCATAAAGGACGGTTAAACAAAAGGTGGGGTGAAGATTTATTTAGAAACATTAAGGATGGTTAATGGTGAGGCGATAGCAGAAGTGAGAAGATATTCAATGTGAGAAAACATGAAATGCATTTCATCCATAAGAAAAAGAATGAGATTGCGGTTGTGGAAGCAACATAAGCAATGTGCTCCATGATAGTTAAGAACATTGAAAAATATTGGTTGGCCCATTAGAGGTGGTTGAGGTGGTGGTGGTGGTGGTGATTGCGTCTAAAAAATGTGATCAAAAGGAGTAAAAGGTGAAAGAGAGAGAGTAATATCCAAGGAAGGATGACTTTGGAGTGGAAGTGACTTTGAGGGTCTTGGAGGAGCATCCAATGGGTTATCAATAAAGGGATTGTTTGGTTGAGGAGAGGGTGAGATTCTTAAAGAAAAAGGTAAATAATGTAGTTTTGATTCAAAATAAGATGAGGTGGTTTCAAAAGTGGAGGATGCATCTTTGGTTGATGGAGTTTTGGATGGTGCATTAGGTAGAGATGGAGATGAGGATTTATCTATAGGAGATGATGTATGAGTATCATAATTTTCTTGGGTTAGGTCTACAAAGACTTGTCTAGGTAGAATGATGGTTAGTTTGATCTTCTTAAAGGGATTGGATGATGAGGCTTGGGTAGAATACCATGGAGTAAGAAGACGAATAAGAGGAGTATGACGAAGAGAATGAGGAGGGTGATTATTTAATTAAGATGAGGTGGATTAATGTGGTAAGGCATGGGAATAGAGAATTTAGATTCCAAATTATGTTTAGCAAAATGCAGAAAGGCAGCTAAGGCTAGAAAAGAAATGGTCAATTGCACAAAAACTAAGGAGAAACAGTGAAAAATCTCATGACTTCTGGAGGCGGTCCCTTAAATATAGGGGTGGTCCCAGATATATGTGGGGGCCGCCTGTTATTTAAGGGGGCCGTTTTCTAGAAGTGACGAATTTTTCCCAGTTTTTACAGAATTTCAAACATTTGCAAAACATGCATATCCTAGAAATACCCTTTTGCAGCCAATTCTATTGCCTCAAGAATCATCTAATGTTGTCTAACTTCCAAGTATAATTAACTAGCTAATTTAAATTAAAGTTGGGAAATAAAACATAGGCATAGTGATGACATCAAATAACGTCTATTTTATAGCATCATTTATCTCATGTATTTAACCCATTTTGCATAATTATTGCAAAGAATTGTTACTTAATCATTTATATTTGAGAATTGCAGTAATTATGGAGTACTTGGTGAATACTAGCAAAAGGCGCACATTCTGGAGCTTAAATGAAGATATTTTGATGATTTACTATTCTAACTACCAATACGCCGTATCCGTCAAGGAAGATACGTCGTATCCGTGCCTGCACTCACCACAGACCACGAAGGAAACAAGCTCAATACGCCGTATCCAGAGAAGTCCAATACGCCGTATTCAAGATATAGTATGTGAATATTCTGGAAGATATCAAACGTGGTCCCTACTCCAAAAAACTCCAATACGCCATATCCAATCCCTTGGATACGCCGTATCGAACCGACTTCCAGACCCTATAAATACAAAACACAAAAAATGAGTTTTAAGTGTGTTAAATCATATTCTTGATACCTAAACCACAAAAGTTGATTTTCAGAGGAGAAAAAGAGCAGAAGAGGTCTTGCAACGCATTCCAATCTATAGAAGACAACGTGTAATTTCTTATACTTTTGTAATAGTTCAGTTTTTGGTATCATTCGTTAACTCGGTTAGTTTACCTTGGCTAAAACAATTACTCTTGTATTAATTATGATGTTTGAAGGCTAATACCTTCGGGTATTAGCCATTATTATGAAGATCTAAATGTTTGGTTTTGTTTATATCTCGATTGCATAATTTATCTATGAATGCTTGTTTATGTTTATCAATTCATACTTGTGCACATGCTTTTGTATGTGACCTATCATTCAACTGGATCTGGTGATACATACAAAGTAATCTAGATGCCGGGAGAGCTCTCCATATAGTAATTTATACATCTAGAATCATAGGATCACAAGTATTGTCCTTCTAAAATCGTGCTAAGGATACGCTTCTGGCTTAACTAGTTAACGGAAACTGCCTTTGGTTTATTGAACATGTTGACTAGTAGGTGAATCTAGATAATTCAACAAATAATGTTTTGATTCCATTGGATAGTTGGACAAGTGGACTACTAGAGTATAAATTGCCATTAAGTAGTAAGTGGGTAAAGTCTCTATGAGCTAGGGTTTAACAAGATCACCATTGCTTTAATCCCTAAGATAGATTATAATCAGGTAATAAGGATGCTTTATGCGGATGCTTTAATTGTGACAGAATTAATGTGTCTAGGTCTTAGGATGAAGTCCCGCCTAAGTCTAAGAATGATATGCCTCTTCGAGATAAGTAATCATTGCACTAAATAAACAAACCAACTTCTAATCAAATTAATAATGGCTAATACAGTTTTCTATCATAAGGCTCGACCGCTCTTTTATCTTCTGTTAATTTGCTTGCGTGGGTTAAAGTGTCTTGAATTGATTGTAGTCACCAACCAAACCCGTGCCAGTCTCTCAGGCTAAAACCCCCTTTTACCTGTTAGAATTAGGATTAGAACTAATATAGGATTAGCATAGGTTTGACTTAGATTAGAATTTACTTAGATTAGATAAACCAAAATATAAATAAACTGAGAGATTTAACCTCGCTTCAAGTGTTCGACACCCTACTTACCACGAATCTACCACCGACCGGGTACACTGCCCGTTAAAGTGTTGTTTTTGGTTAAGTCGGCAAAATATAAATTTAAAACTTGAACTATCATAAATAAACACCACACAACGACACATCAAGTTTTTAGCACCGTTACCGGGGAGTGAAAATTAATCTTGATTTTTATTTTATGTTTTGGTTTTTAGATTAGATCTAACTCTTAGGAGTAGTGTAAATTAGATTAGTGTAATTTAGAGTAGTTTATATTCCTGCTTGTTTGCTTTCTCTGTTTGTGTGATACGGCGTATTCAGTTCACTGAATATGACGTATTGGTTATTTAACAAGTTTTTCTAGTAAGATTGTTACAGGATGGACGATCTGAACATTACTATAGAGGAATACATCAGGCTCGAGGAAGAAAAAGCTCAAAAACGTGGGAAAGTGTTTAACTGGGAAAATGCTAAATATGGTAAAATCTGGTATGATGAAGACATTCACGACCTCAGATCAGTTGAAACCGAATTTCCAGCTATAGCCTTTAATGACGTGGTATCATCTAAAACACTTTCTTGTAAACCCACGGTAAGTTCTCCTAACGATGAAATTTTCTTTAGAATTTCGTTTGACGATTCCGACGATGAAGATTACACGGTAATTTTTGAGAAAACTCATTTTCTTATAAAATAATTTCTACTAATGATTTGAAAACGGATTCGGGAAATGATATTGAAAAAGTCAATTTGCCTTCACTTCTATCACCTGAGCCCGCGACCAGTTTTTTTGATGATTTAGACTTCTTTAAAGATTTTGAGAATGAATTTCCAGCTATTGTTTACAATAATGCTCAGACGTCTAAATCAGATTTATTAACTGAATCAATTTTTAACCCTCAACATATCGATGAATTTGATTTAAAAGATAAAAATCATTGTCTGAATATGATGAAGAGGAACAAAATGTTTTGTAATTTAATGATCTATTCCCCTTCAACATTATTCATCCCGATGATTTAAAGACGGAAAAAGACAATGATGATAATGATATCGATATAATATAGTCTTCGGAGGGTAATGAAATTACACATGGGTCAAATGTGTTTTCTGAAACAAGTCATGATAAAATCATTAAAACTTTTAGAACATGAAGTTTTATCATGAACTCGAAAGCAAATATCGTGATTTGGACATATTACGCAAACGGAATGCTATTCTATCTCATTATGAATTTATATGTGCCGTTTGGCATTCCGTTCGACCCTAAGCGTTATTATAAGGATGGTGATTGTGCGCTAATGTTGCGGAGGCCAAGGTATGTTTTCTTTACTTTGTTAAATCTTAAAATTGGTCTCCAAGAACGGATACGACGTATTAGGTTAAAATCTATACGGCGTATCCACTGTTTTTAATAAAAGTTGACTAAGTCAACAAAATTCGCCAATACGGCATATTAACCAGACCTCAATGCGGCGTATTAAGTTTGGGTATATAAACCCCTCTGATACGCCGGATTGAGTTTTACCATAAATTTTTACTCACTCACACGCAAATCTTCACCACACGAAAAACCTTGGAGATATCTTGTTTTTGATCTATAATCGCACTCTCCTTCATCTCAATCCTTAGGTAATGCGTTTTGCCCTTTTTCTTTTTGATTTGCAATTGAATTTCGATTTAGGGTTAGGGATTGGATTTGATTTCTAGAATTTGATATGTTAAGCCATAGAACTATATGTTAAGATCCCTTTTACCCCCTGAATGTGATAATTAATTGTGTTATGTAGTGGGTCAAAATAGGTAAACAGGGGAAACCCCTTTTCGTTTTCATATTGCAGAGCAATACGGCGTATCCACTAACATGGATACGGCGTATTGGCTCATTTTTACCCCAATTTAAAACCCCAATACGGCGTATTCAGTAAAATGAATACGACGTATTGACTTGAAAAGGATCCTAAGTTTTTCAAACCCATACACCGTATTGACTAACATCTATACGGCGTATTGACCATATTGATCCTTATACGGTGTATCCATTTATGAATACGCCGTATCCACCCTTAGAACAGAATGTTTAAAATTTTATAATCTTTATGCTGATGTCGTTAATTTTGCAGATATGACTCTTCCACCACGTAATCAGAGGCACCAGTACCTTAGGTACGAGGGACTACAGTACACAGATGCTGATATTTTAGATTTCGAGTCGAGATTGACTAGGGTATATAGGAGAGAGGTGCACAGGGTGCAGGTATTTAATTTTAGGGGATTGTCGGATTTGATGGCTGAGGGATTGAGTGTTAGGATCCTGATGGAGCATAGGGATGCTCAGGGGCAGAGCGTGTTTATTAGTCTAGCTTGGAGGCGGCTTTTTGATATTAGAGGCCCGTTGGTACACAAGCTTATTTTGGAGTTTTTCAGTACATTCAGATTTGGAGAGGCGATGACTGATTTAGACACAACTAGAGCCCTACAGTTTTAGTTGAGAGGAGTTAGGAGGCGTATGAGCTAGAGAGAGTTTATTTTAGCCCTGGGATTATACACTGTTAAGGAGATGCAGACTATTGGATTCGATGCTTACTTGGCAGAGAGCGTAAGACAGGTCCCCGATAAGGGGGATCTGAGGGATTATTGGATAGGCATCTCATCTGTTGGAATTTCCTTGGCACAGACCCATCTTACACTATGATTCAGGATCCGATTCTTAGGTTTTGCCATAGATTGATTGCTTGTAGTATAGCTGGGAGGAGTCAGGCACCTGAGAAGGTGACCGTGACTGATTTGTTTTATTTGAGGGGGATGGACGTTGGCTCGATCAATGTCCCTTATTATTGGCTAGGTATTTAAGATTGTTTGCTGCTAGGAGGAAGAGCGGGGCTCATATTTCTGGTGGGTAGTTTGTGGCTCGATTGGCTGATCATTTTAGACTCCTGACTACAGAGATACTTCAGGGATTGACGGTTATTGCCCCTGCACTCTCGGTTATTGACATGGCTAAGATGGTGAGATTGCAGATTTGTGAGCAGTTAGATGATACTTGGGCTTGGGTAGCCATGGGACCAGAGAGGTAGCAGGTTGATGCGGCTGGTGCCCCTAAGGCCGCTGAGGATGCTCCTGTTGTTGTTGAGGGTGACCAGGCTATTCTGGCACATGGATGATTTCGTGTATGACATAGCTGATGGATGCTAGTGGGCTGACATACTAGGCATTCAATGGGACTTTTTGAGGGAGCTCACCTGCAGCATTCCAGAGACGCACCAGGCAGAGGACTAGCGAGGCCAGCACCTCCACAACACAGCAGGACCAGCAACAGCATGGCCCATGATCCTCCTATCCTTATCCTTTGTTTATATCTGTACATTTATTCATATCGTGATGTATCTAACTATTAAACAGGCTCTCATATTTTTGTATACATATCATGATGTGACATTTTGACTTATTTATGTATGATAGAACAAGACTGGCAGTAAGTTCAGCACCATAGTTCATGAATATGTTTCGGAAGCAAGCAGGGTATTCACACCAAAGAGATTAATGAAGAAGAGAGAGTGATTTCAAATATGTGAAAGCTGAAGAAAAGTCTAACTTAAAGACTTTGTTGTAAACAAAAGTGCTTCCCGGGAGACAACCAGAATTGTTATTTAATTTTATCGAGTCTGTCTTCCTAGACATCAATACGGCGTATCCGCTCCATACCATACGACGTATTGATTGTCTGGACGTTATCAGTATTTACTTTTTATGTACTTTAAAAACATTATTGTCAGTTCTGGCAATACGGCGTATTCATGCACATGATACGGCGTATCCACCAGACTGACCCATATTTAGTTTGTTTAGTTTAGTTTAAATTAACCGTAGGTACCAAGATAGGAATGCATATGTTTTTCCTATGTTTTATATAGGACCTTGGAAGCAAAGAAATATCGATGAATATTGGTGGAGAATTTACAAATCTGGAGATCTTGAAGTGTTGGAATCTTGAAACTTCAAGGCGGTTGTTCAACACGAATTCCTAATAAATCAAGAATTGGAGGAATCTACCAAGTTGTTGTCAGGGGAGTTTCTCATTCTAATTCTTTTTAATTTCCCGTATTTAATGTTTTATCTATACAATGAGGATGTTTTATAATTCAAGTAGGGGGAATGGATTAAAATGAGTATACTTGTCCTATTTTTCACACTAAAATGCTTAAATTATGCTACAAATTTAAAAAATTCAAGCATACTTTTGTGAAATTACTTGATACATAACCCGCACACAATAACCCTTGTTAGATATTGTGAGGATTTAACCTTATTTCAGCTTTCCAAATGTTTTACCTAATTCCAAAAAAGTATGTGGTGTATCGGTGATTGTTTGTAGGACTTTAGAATTGGCTTGGTATTATCTATTTCGAGACCGTAATGATAAGTACTGGATTAAGATGTGGAGTGTACTTGTTTAAATTGGTAAAGATCTTAGGATTACAACAAAATCGCCTTTAAATGTTTGCTTATTAACTAACTAAGCACCGGTTAGTTAACACCCCGTATGTAAGTGTGCCATTTGTTTTACTATAACATATGAGTAGGATACCCCTAGATACGCAACTCGTAGATCCAATCATTTGGAAATTCACCAATTATTTGTTTCGTTACACCTTAGCCTACCCTGTTAGATTAAGTTTAGTGTTTTTGTGGCTAGTTGCTTTAAGTGTAACTAGGTGTGTACTTTCCGTGTCCTTGGTGTCATATTTTGGTGTATGGTGGAAGAAAATTTGCACATCGCATTTGGGATATGTATGTTATAGTCAAAATACATCATGTATTTTTTATTCCCTCGCAATTAATGGTACGTACAGAAAGAACGAATAATTTCGTAGATAAATATCCGGATTTATTATGAATCTGAAGAATGTAGAATTATCAAAGGAATTATCTGGAATTATTATGATCGTGAAGATGGTGAAATTACACCGAGTTTTGTAGTATAGCAAAAAAAAAATAAAAAAAATTAGAAAAATAGCAACAAAAAAGAGAAAGAAAGTTTGAAGATAATCGTTTCGCAACTATCAAAGGAATTACACGAAGGATCGATTATTTGTTGACACAAATCGACGATGTAGAGTAATGTATAAAGTGGAAGATATCGCCACTTGCCTTGTAAAGTATGTAAAGTATGGGATGTTTGGGAAGTTGACTGTTACAGGAATGCCAACTTAGGTTGTTGTTTTTTATCTATGATCAAGACGTTGTAAATAGTTGTGTCTTTATCATGGTAACGGTCGGGAAAAAGTGTCTAGCAACTTGTATTTTAGATTTAATCTATTTGTTTCGTAATTTTTATTTAACAACAATTTAATTCCCTTTCCTAATCATTAACCATGGGTTTTACGTGAATGAGGATGTGATCGAGCGTGCATGTCTATTCCGTCGTTACGGCCATGTATGCATGTCTCAACTGCCTTGTTGGTTTATTACTATTGGTGAAAGTTAGAAGATCCATACCTTATATTACTCTACTATTCCTACTCTTTAGCTTATTCGAGGTGGGAGTGAGCAGTCACATGTGTCTATCCCGTCGTTACGGGTGTGTATGTGTGGTCTTTGTCGCCCTCCTGGAATATTGGTATCGATAAAGATTAGTTAGAGTAATCAACCCTAAGCCTTATCATACAAACCCATATTTACCTTTATAAACTTGTTACTCCTTAGCTTTAGCGGTGGAGATGTGTATCCTTGCCAAGCTTATGATAGAATACTCATCACGACCGAGCAATTGAGCGAATTAGTTACATGTTACCACATAGATTAGTTGAGTGATTTGAGTGTTTTCATCTTCCTATTTCGTGAGGTGTTTGGTTGTGTACTTGTAATAGATCAAATAAATGCTTTAACAGAAAATATCCTTAGGGATACATTTTTATAGACTTCTAAAGGCTACTTGAGGACAAGTAGGATTCAAGTGGGGGGATATTTGATGACATCAAATAACGTCTATTTTATAGCATCATTATCCGATGTTATTAACACATTGAATTGTAGTAACTTACCAAGTACTTGTGCAATATTAGCAAAGGCCGCACATTCTGGAGCGTAAAATGAAAGATATTTTGAAGATTACTATTCTGACAACCAATACGCCGTATCCATCAAGGAAGATACATCGTATCTGTGCCTGCACTCACCAAAGACCACGAAGGAAACAAGCTCAATACGCCATATCCAGAGAAGACCAATACGCCGTATTGAAGATATAGTATGTGAATATTCTGGAAGATATCAAACGTGGTCCCTACTCCAAGAAACCCCAATACGCCGTATCCAATCCCTTGGATACGCCGTATCGAACTGACTTCCAGACAGTATAAATAGAAAACTCAAAAATGAGTTTTAAGTGTGCTAAATCATATTCTCGATACCTAAACCATAAAAGTCGATTTTTAGAGGAGAAAAAGAGCAGAAGAGGTCTTGCAACGCATTCCAATCCATAGAAGACAACGTGTAATTTCTTATACTTTTGTAATCGTTTAGTTTTTGGTATCATTCGTTAACTCGGTTAGTTTACCTTGGCTAAAACAATTACTCTTGTATTAATTATGATGTTTGAAGGCTAATACCTTCGGGTATTAGCCATTATTATAAAGATCTGAATGTTTGGTTTTGTTTATATCTCGATTGCTTAATTTATCATTGTATGCTTGTTTATGTTTATCAATATACTTGTTTACGTGCTTTTGTATGCGACCTATCATTCAACTGGATCTAGTGATACGGACCAAGTAATCTAGATGCCGGGATAGCTCTCCATATAGTAATTTATACATCTAGAATCATAGGATCACAAGTATTGTCCTTCTAAAATCGTGCTAAGGATACGCTTCTGGCTTAACTAGTTAACAGAAATTGCCTTTGGTTTATTAAACATGTTGACTAGTAGGTGAATCTAGATAATTCAACAAATAATGTTCTAATTCCATTGGATAGTTGGACAAGTGGACTACTAGTGTATAAATTACCATTAAGCAGTAAGTGGGTAAAGTCTCTATGAGCTAGGGTTTAACAAGATCACCATTGCTTTAATCCCTAAGATAGATTATAATCAGGTAATAAGGATGCTTTATGCGGATGCTTTAATTGTGACATAATTAATGTGTCTAGGTCTTAGGATGAAGTCCTGCCTAAGTCTAAGAATGATATGCCTCTTCGAGATAAGTAATCATTGCACTGAATAAACAAACCAACTTCTAATCGGATTAATGATGGAGCAATACAGTTTCTATCAGAAGCTCGGACCATCATTTTATCTTTGCTAATTTGCTTGGGTAGGTTATAGTTTCTTGAAATGTTGTAGTCACCAACAAAACCTTGCCAGTCTCTCAGGCTGAAACTGTTAGCCTTAAAATATGTTGACTAATACGGAATTACATTAGTTCATAAAAGGCTTGACACGTAGGGACTAGAAATGACAAGTTGTATAAGCTAGTTGTGTCAAGACCTATAAATATCCCCTCTATACTTCCATGGAGGGGTAAGGATTCAATATGTAGCATCTCATAAGTGTGTGTTTCTCCTTCTCTCTCTAGAAACACACACTCTTCCCATTTCTTCTCTCTAAATTCATATATGGCTTTGTTTCTGGTAATTACTCACCTGATCTCATTATTATTGTTTTAGGCTAGAATCTTACAGGATAACAATTGGCATCAGAGCCTAGGGCGTTTTTGGGTTGTTGGTTTGTGTTTTGAATGGTGTTCGAAGCTTATTTGAGCATTTTGTGGCTTATTTTAAGCCTAAAAGCTACGGCTTTTATATTGGTTGGTGGTTTTTGTGCAAAAAGCTTGAAACTTTCTCTTCTATATAGTTTCTAGCTTGTTTGTACAAGGGGTTTACTGGGTTTTCATACTTTTCTTATGAATTTTTTTGGTCGAATGATGTTTTACTTGAAAATTTGATTGAAAATTCTTTTGTCGTAAAAATCAATCAAGTTAGCATTTTTAGGGTATATTAGGATAATAAGAAGGTTGTGCAAGAAATTTCATGTCAAAATCGTTCAAGACATGCCTTTTTGTGATTTGAAGATTTTGGGTTCCGAACTAGTCAGGAGCCGAACTAGTCAAGCCTTCAAGACCCAAACTAGTCAGGAGCCGAACTAGTCAAGCCTTCAAGACCCGATCTAGTCAAGAACCGAACTAGTCTGCAAACCTGATCTAGTCAAGCCACCAAAATAGTCTGAACGATCTTGTCGACGGCACCGATCTAAAATGTTTTGCAAACCGATCTAATCATTCCTTCACAAACCGATCTAAAAGGTTAATCAAGGAACCAATTTATCACCTAGAACCAAACTCAAACACCTTCCATAACACTAAAAACAAACACAACACTTAATGAAAAAACGATCATTTAAGATTCACTTAAATGGCAAACGGCTAAAGATCTGGATTTTAATGACAAGTAATTACGAAGTTGATTTTGTATCCCTTATTTGAGCTTAAAGTTGGATTTCACGAAGGCGTCTACTTATTTCATCATCGATACTTCCTTTTATTTTCTACCTTTTTTTCTTTAAACCCAATCTATCGATTGATGACTTGCTTGAACGTATATAGCTTATGATTAAGACTTGAATTATCTACTTAACAACAGTCAGGGATGGTTGGTTGCAGACCTTGATAACTATCACTGAAAGGAGTTACATTGTAGTACTCAGTGTCACACGCAGAAGTCGATGTGGATAATTTCAAGAGGTGTTGTACTTCTTATACTTTTCCGGTAGGGTATAGAGTACTTATAGATTTAATCTTGCATCGTTCTTCAATCACAACAGTGCAAGCTTAAGTAACAAATTTGGGGTATTTCACTTATTTTTCAAGTTTGGTATATCAGGTTTACTTCACCAAGTGGTTACAACAATAGCCGACAGAATACGAGGTTGGTAAGTTAGCCAGAGAGTATAAGGTTGAGATGTAATCAGAAATTCTCACGGGATATTATTGTCCCATTTCAAGACAAAGGTGCTTCACAGTCTAAGCAAAATTCTCAAAGTTCTTCAACGACATTCACATACAAGACCTTGATTATACCGAGTTTTCTTGATTCTTGCTTCATCCCCTCTACATTTTTTAAAGACAAGAGGGTAATGCTTTGTTTGGATTTAAAGATTTGTGCTTAAGATAAGAACTTCTCGAGTATATGGACGTACACGACAATGATGCTTCTAAGAGTTTGAAACCATCATGGGGGAAAATGTGTACATCCAGGACATAGTTGACTTTGATGTTACCATGTCAACTTCCAGGGGGAAGTAGTGTATATTACTTCACTTAGTATAGTTTATGAAGTATTCTGCATGCGTGAGAAGAATTATTGCTGATTTCTCGCATGTACCCCCAAATGAATATTCACCATGCCTTAATGACAAGAAGTAGTGGTCGTTGGTGTGGTTTGACTTCTACAAATTTACGCTGTGCACGTCAATGACAAGTAGAAGATTGTTCAAGCTACATCAAAGTTTTAGAATCTGCTTAAGATAGGGACGTTGGTATGGGGGGAAGCTGATTCAGAAACTTTGCCAAAAAGGAGTCTATGAAGAAATCGTTTTTAGACATGCTGCATGAATTTGGGGAAGTTAATCCAACTCATGCATACTACAATGGTTCCTGTACAAGTAAAGACACTGAAGATCCAAGCTGGAGTACAAGTTTCAAGAACAGAAGAGCTCATAAGACATCTTCAGCTTTGGAAGCGCCTTGGAAGACTTTATTTGTGTTGTATTTGTACTTAATAGGAACATTGTAAGTAATTCCGTATGTCTACATATTGGGGGAAGATTGTTAGCCTTAAAATATGGTGACATATCCGGAATTACATTAGTTCATTTATAGCATGACACGTAGGGACTAATAATGACAAGTTATAATAGTTAGGTGTCACTAGGACTATAAATACCCCCTCCATACTTTCATAGAGGGGTAGAGGATTCATTTTACTGGTAATAAGGTATGTGTGTTTCTCTCTCTAGAAAACACACATCTTTCCTTTCTCTCACTAAATAATATGGCTAAACATTTGTTCAATCCTCCCCATCCTCCAGATCTTATTTGTTAGCTAGTGTTTCTTATTTCTAACAACTAGTTTCAGTTTCACTCACTTTAGTCTTATAGACAGAATCATCTAACCCATCAAAGGATAAGTCAGGTCTTGAAGGCATGTAGTTCCCAATGTAGGGAGGGGGAACTGCATGAAACCCTTTACCTGTTTTGAATCTATTATTTACTAGACTATCATCCACATCACTTTCTCTACTGTTAAACACACTATGAACCACTTCATTCTCATTTATTTGACTATCATAACCAATACGAGCTTTGTCTTTAGCACTTATTTGACTATTTATCAGTTTAGTTAAATTCTTTGATGATTCTTCAATTTTTTCTAGTTTAAGTTTCAAACCATCTTTCTCTTTTAAAGCTTCTTCTAACTAATTTTTAAGGTATTTGATAGAGATATCTTTCACTTGGACATCATACTTTAAAAATGCAATGTCTTCTTCATAAACAACTTCATTCTTTTCATGAATAACTATCCTAGCTTCTAATGATTCTAATCCCATTTGATAACCTATAATTTCTAGATTAGATTTTTTAAGAGCTTCACGCTGTTGATCATACTATTTTTTGAAGAGTTTCATATGATTTTAAGCAATCTTTAGAGCAAGTATGTACCTCAGAGTCTAAACTTGATGAACTTGATGAACCTTTGGATGTATAGGCCATTAGGGCAAAAAAATTGATGCCTTCTTTAGCCTGAAAGCTCCAATCATAACCACCTATCCCATCTTGAACAACTAAGGCATTTGCAGGAGTCTCCACTAGTACAATCATTCTTGGAGCATCTCCATTTCTATTCCCCTGATTCCTTGGTGCCTTGTATTCTCTAGCAAAGTGACCTCTCCTGTGGCAGTTGTAACATTCAACCTTTGTCTTATCAAAGCCAACATTTTCTTTGCCATTGAAATTCAGATTCATTCCTGTCTTCTTTAAGAATCTCTTCACCCTCATGGTAAGCATGGCCACCTGCCATTTGAGATCTATCTCTTCAAGATCATCAGTATCAATCTGCTCCAGATCTTCATTGTCCAATTGTGGACTATTAGATTGATTAGCAAAGAAGGAAAATATGACATCATCATCATAAGTTGAGGAAGAAGCTTGTCTCTATAAACTAGCTGTAGAAACATCATGAGCAGTATTAACTGCTTTATAAGTACTATTAGTGTATTCTGAAGATACAAAAGCCACATTCTGAGAATTTGAGCTTGAGCTTGATTGGCCTTTAATCTCAGCTTCATACACCTTCAAATTGTTGTACAAATCATCCATACTTAACGTGTCTAGATCAGATTTGTTTCGCATGATCAAGGTATGAGTGGTCCAAGCTGGTGGTAGACTTCTCATCAACTTTAGATTTGCATCTTCTTGATAGATAACTTCATCATGAATTTCCAATTAGCTGATGAGTTTCTGAAACCTATCATAGGTTTTATCCAAACCTTCAGATCTTGATGCAACAAAATTCTCATATTGTTGCTTCAAAATGGTCTTCTGCATTTTCTTTGATTCTTTGTTGCCTCAAAACCTGGTCTTGATTGCTTCCCATAAGGTCTTTGAATCCTTGATTCGATGAAACTTCAATAGGTGCTCATCAAGAATGGCCAACAACATAGTGCTTTTTGCTTTTAATTCATTCCTTCTTGCTATCTTTTGTTCAGCAATTTTAGGAGGAATAGGACCTTCAGCACCAGTACTAGTTGATACAATTGCTGCAGGTGCATCACCATTCACAATAACCTCCCAAAGAGCATAATCAGTGTGAGTAAGATATTGCTCCATTCTCATGCTCCATAGATCATAGTCACCTGTTTTGAGCATATGAAGTTTTAGTGCAGACAATTTGTTGGGGGGTATGGAAACTTAGCTATCACATCGATTTTAGCTCTATCGACCTCAATACCTGCCCTCCAAATTTTATGTCCTAAAACAATCCCTTCTTTTACCATAAATTCCTAATTCAGCACTAGGTTGGTTTCTTCACATCTAGCAAGCATTCTATCTAAAAGCTAGACAACAATCAAAAGAGTTACCGAATACCGAGAAGTCGTCCATGAATACTTCCATAAAGTCTTCCACCATGTCGTGGAAAATTGATGTCATGCATCTTTGGAAGGTAGCTGGTGCTCTCATAAACCAAAATGCATGCCTTCGGTAAGCAAAAGTCCCATAAGGACAAGTGAATGTTGTCTTTTCTTGGTCTTCGAGTGCGATTGGAATCTGAAAGAATCCTAAAAATCCATCAAGAAAACAGTAATATTCATTCCCACATAAACGTCTAACATTTGATCAATAAAGGGAGGGGGAAATGATCCTTTCGAGTTGCGTCATTAAGTTTAAACGATAATGATCAAACTCACCATCCTATAACTGTGCGAGAAGAAATTAATTCATTATTATCATTTAAAACTACAGTCATTCCTCCTTTCTTTGGCACAACGTGAATAGGGCTAACCCACGAACTATCTGAGATTGGGTAAATAAGACCGGAGTCAAGCAGCTTAACTATCTCATTTTCACCACCATCTTGACCTTTGTGATTTAAAGTGTCTTTGGGGTTAAATGACAAAGGTTTTGAAATCATCTTCCATTAAATCTGTGTGTGCAATATGACGGACTGATTCCCTTGATGTCCGACATTTTCCAAGCAATCGCTCCCTTTCGTTTCTCCAATACTTGTAAAAGTGAAGTTTTCTCTTTTTCGGACAATTCATATGAGATAATTATAGGAAAGGATTTGTTACCATGCGGGTAAGCATATTCTAAGTAGTGAGGCAAGTCTTTCAACTCAGGTTTCTTCTCATCAATGTCTTTAGCACTAGCCAAATAAAGGTGTTCTCTTTCTACTTCAACAGGTTTTGCTGTTTCCTGCACAACTGGATACGGCGTATTTATAGACGCGATACGCCGTATTGGTTCATCTGAATCAGAAATATTAATCGTTACATATAAACCAGGTTTCACATCCCTAGGTCTGATTGACAATAGATATGTTACAGCCCTCCTCTTGATAGAAATAATCAGTTCCTCATGTTGCCAATAATTCCTGAACTTTTGGCGTTGATCGTGTCGTCCAAATCATCAACCCTATAGCATTCATCGTCTTCAGTGGGCGGTCTCTTAATTAGGAATGTCTCGTCAAAGATACTTCGCGTCTCTTAACTCTTTAGTGTTATCTTTTTTGGTTTGAATACGTCGACATAGCTCGATAAGCGTTGCCAAAAACTGTCATCCTAAAATTAATAGGAACCTCTTGAGTCTTCCGGGCATATCTAAGATAAAACAAAATCTATCAGAAGACAAATGAATCAACTTTTTAATGAGCACATTTTCAATTATTCCTCTTGGGTATTGGATTGATCTATCCGCAAGTTCCAAGCCCATTCTGGTAGCCTTTGGTTCACCTAACCCTAATTTTTCATACATCGTATATGGCATCAAACTTATGCTAGCCCCCAAATCTACTAAAGCGTTGTTGATATGCAATTGGCCAATGTCACAAGGAATTGTAAAACTCCCTGGGTCTTTTTCTTTTGATGGAAGTTTGTTTAACAATATTGTTGAGCACCTTTCATTCATAGTTATCGTATAAGCTTCTTCGATTCTGGCCTTATTTGTCAGCAAACCTTTCAGAAATTTAGCATACTTTGGCATTTGGGTTAGGGCCTCGATGAAAGGCAGATTTATGTGGAGCTGCTTTAGGTTTTCTAAGAACTTCTTCTGCTGAGCCTCTTTTTTTTCCTTCCTTAATCTTTGAGGAAAGGGAATAGGTGGTGTTTGGATCTTATTTGAAGGCTGGGCAACAGAATCACTGTGGTTTTTGGAGTGTTTGATCATTGGGATGATTTCATTTGATTCCAACGGTCGTCGTGTATTTACTGCTTGAGGTTCCTCAATATGAACGCTGGTGTTATTATTTTGAGCATCTTGAGTCGTAGTTTTTTCCACCAACTATAGTTACTCCTTTAACTTCGCAATCTATCATTGGAGTATTATTGATTACTTTTAACAACTCTTGTACCCCAAATCTGAGCTCAATTAACAAATTGTTTCTTTCTTTGAATAAGATTCCATTTGTTGTTTGGAAGTCACAAATGAATGCCCTCATCTCTTCATGTTCTCGTTTTCCTTCATCAATGAACTTGTATAACATTTCCTCCATCGTTAACCTTCCTTCAGGATAGGTAAAATGATATGGACGAAGTCCGGATGTTGCTCCTGAAAAGTAAGACATAATTTAAAGTAAAGCTATTCAAGGAAAATAGGTTTGCAAAGAAAAATATTTAAAACGTTCTTCAATACGCCGTATACAATAAATTAAATACGTCGTATTGCTGATCAGAACGAATACGCAGTATTGGACAGAAAGTTGGATACGCCGTATCTGATGGAAGTGAATATGTCCTATCCGAGTTATCGAAGCCAGAAGAGGAAACATTTAATAACTCAAATAAACAGCAAACAAACAAGGAAAATATACTAAACTAAATTAACACTAATCCTAAGGTTAGATCTATCTAAAAACCAATATATAAAATAAAATCAAGATTAATTTTCACATTCCTCGCAACGGCAACCAAAAACTTGATGTGTCATTGTGTGGTGTATATTTTTATGATTCAAGTTTTAAATTTATATTTTGCCGACTTAACCAAAATCAACACTTTAAAAAACAGGGCAGTGTAAACCCGGTCGTGGTAATTCGTGTAGTAGGGTGTCGAACACTTTAAGCGAGAGACTGACATGGGTGTAATTCCAATCTAAAGTCAAAACCTAATTTTAATCCTATGTTAGTTCTAATACTAATTCACAAAGGTAAAAGGGGTTATTATTCATCTAAGAGAACTGGACGAGTTTTGGTGGTGACTACAAATTCAATTCAAGACACTTTAAAAACCCACACAAGCGAAATCAGCAGAAGAAAAAGAGCGTCAAAAAAGCCTATAAGAGAAAAACTGTATTAAGCCTCATTAATCCGATAGAATTGGTTTGTATTATTCAGTTCAATGAATACTTATCTCAGGTGTATATCATTCTTAGACTTAGGTGGTACTTCTTCCTAAGACCTAGACCCATTAAAATCTGACAATTAAAGCATCTACATAAAACAATCCTTATTAAATTGATTATAATTCATCAAGAGGAAAACACGGTGTTGTCATACTTAACCCTAGGCTCATAAAGACTTTACTCCCTTACTCTGCATAAATGGTAATTTGAATTAGGTGAAGTCTACAATCCAAACTATAACCACTGATCAGAATTTATTAGTTAGTACTAAGCTACCACCTACAATTAGTACACCCTTTCAATCAAAGGCCAAGCAGGTACGTTATAAGTGATCCTATTTGTTCCACTCTACCGCATTACTATATGGTGAGCTATCACTGACACTTAGCTTATGCCCAAGACAAACAACACCGAAGTTGCAGCGCATTAAATATGTAGGACTAGACCCAGTTGAATGATAGGTCGCATACTTAAGCACGTAAAAAGTATCATGTGATAAACATAATCAATAATTCAACGATAAATCAAGCAATCGAGATATAAACAAAACCAAACATATAGAATCTTAATATAATGGCTAATACTTAAGGTAATAGCCTTCTAAACATCATAATTAATACATGAGTAATGTCTTAGCCAAGGTAAAGTAACCAAGTTAATGAAATGATACAAAAACTAAACGATTACAAAGTATAAGAAATTACATGTTGTCTCTATTGAATGGAATAGCGTTTCCAAGAACCTCTTTTGCTCTTTTTCTCCTCTGTAAATTGACTTTGTGTTAGGTATCGAGAAATATGTATAGCACACTTAAAACTCTTTATTAGTTTTCTATTAATAGGATCTAGAGTCGGTTCGAAATGGCTATCAATGTGTAGGATATGGCGTATTTGGGTTTCTTTGCAGTAGGGACCACGTTTGCTATCTTCCTTCCAGAATATACACATACTATATCTCTACATACGAATTATTGGTCTTTACCTCTGGATAAGGCTATTGGATCTTGTTTCCTTCATGGTCCCTTTGGTGAGTGTAGGGCACAAATACCTCCGTATCTTCCTTGAAGGATACGGCGTACTGGTTTTTTTCCAGAATAGTAATCATCTTAAAAATATCTTGTTTAATAAAGGCTTCAGAATTGCGAGCAATTATTTAGTCAAGTCTCGACCAAATACTCCCATAAATACTGAGCCATTCCTCAATAGCAAATTGATTAAGCATCAATTCTTTGCAAATAAAATCATACAAAATGATCATTAACAAGGGATAAATGATGCTATAAAATAGACATTATTGTGATGTCATCAACTTTTTATTATGAAGATAACGGTTTAGTAAAAGATACAGATATTTATGAATAACGGATTTTATTGGTAAAAGATAACGGTTTTGTTATGAGATAACGATTTTGAGATAAAGGGTAAAGGTTTTGTGATAAGGAAAGAGATTTTTGTAACGGAATTGAGAATCTTGGTGTGAGTAAAGACGAATACTTGTATAATAAGACAACTTTGTACAAACATTAATAAAGTGTCGTAAATGATTAGGTCGTGGCCGGTTTACTGTTGTGCGCTTGTGTTGAGATTATTTGTGCATTGAGTTGAGATTTGTGCAGTTTACATTATTTGCTATTGAGTTGAGTTCTCGTAGCCCATTTTTCTACTGTTTTTCCATTGGGGGAAAATGATACTCAAATGTGTTTTGAACTATTTGAATTTATAACTGTGCGAAACGTGGTTTTGTTTTTAGGATAATTATGTGCTTATGATGGCTATGTGAATATATGTGATGTAATGTTACTTGCATGTATTGTGTTTGGCATGCAAAGGTTGTGATTTTACTTGCGTGTACTGTGTTTGGCACGGCAAGGGTTATTCGCAAGAAATTTCCATGTCTAATTGTGGTCCTGCCCTAATACAGTGCTCCAGCTGGTAGTCCCTTTAGGTGTGTAAGTGACATATTTGCTACCGGAGTAGCGGTGATGCTAGGATGGTTCGACTAACGGGTAAGATAGATCGAGTTTTACATGATTAGTGAGGATGCTAAGTCATGGGTGCTTCTTATATATTCACTGTCATATTGCACTATTGTCCATTGTTTTGAGTTATTAGCATAACTTTTGGGTTTAAGGCCAAACCTACGAGCTCACCAACATTATTGTTGACGTTTTCGAGTATCATTTTTAGGTTAAGTGAAAGATGAATAGTTGGTGTTATGTGGAGCATCTCGTGTGGATTTTTACGTGTGAAGCCTTTCTTGTTTATTTGTTTAGGTGGAATAGCATTATAGCTTACAAACCCCACACCCTTTCTATTGTTATCAGTTATCTGACTCCTTATTAATTTGTCTAGACTCTTAGAAGCATTGTCAAATTTGTCAATTTTAAGCTGATTGCTTTCTTTTTCTTGCTTAAGCTTTTCTAATTCACGTTTAAGCACACTAATTTCTGAGTCTTTATATGAGATATCTCTTTTTAAAACAACAATTTGCTCACAAAACATAACCTCATTCTTTTTGTAAAAGACAAGTTGCTCTTCTACAGATGCTAACCCTCTTTTATAAGTAGCTAAATTGAACTCAGATTTGTTAAAATCTATTCTTAAGTCATCAAGTTGAGTTTTAAGAGTTTCAAGGCTTTTTAGACATGTTTTTGAACAAGTTTTGTCATTATATACCTCAGAGTCTGAAAAAGCCATAAGAGCTATGTTTGAAGGGACTTCATCATCTGCCATATAGCTCCAGTCAAAACCAGCTCCATCAATAGCTACCATGGCTTTGGAAGAAGTTTCTTCCACATGTACAGTCCTTCTAAAGCTGTATTGATTCCTGTTCCTGCTATCATGGTTCCTAGGTCCTCTGAATTCCCTTGCAAAGTGTCCCATCTTATGACAGATGAAACACTCTACCTTGGACTTGTCATATCTAGCTGTGTCACTCCCATTGATAGGGATATTTCTACCAGTTTTCTGGAAAAACCTTCTTGCCCTCATGCTTAGTAATGCTAACTGCCACTTCAAATCCATTTCTTCTAAGTCATCTTCATGGATTTGTTCAAGGTCCTCATGTACAAGTTGAGACCCGTTTGGTTGATCGGCCAAAAATGCATAAACAGTGGCATCACTTAAGTTAGCAGTACTAACTTGAGTACTAGCAGTGCTAACTTGAGTGCTAGCAGGACTAACTAGTATGTTAGCAGTACTAACTCCATAAGTAGTATCAACTTCATTAGTAGTGCTAGGAGATAATACAAACGCCATGTTTTGAGAACTTGAGCTTGAGCTTGAGTTTGCAGTTCCTTTAACCTCTTGTTCAACAATCTTGAAATTGTTATAGAGATCATCAAAGCTCATTGTGTCTAAATCAGGTTTATTCTTCCAGACCACAACATAAGTATTCCATTCAGAAGGCAGACTTCTTAAAAATTTCAGATTGAGATCTTCTTGTGAAATATTTTCACCCAAAATAGCCAGTTGACTTACTATTTTCTGAAGCCTGTTAAAAATAGAGTCAAGAGACTCTGTGCTTGAAGCACTAAAGTTCTCATACATCTGCTTCATAAGAGTCTTCTGTGTCTTCTTTGTGGCTTCATTACCACCAAATCTTGTTTGTATAGCAGCAAACAAAGTCTGAGCATCTTTATACTGATTAAAAGTCATTAGATGTTCATTAGGAAGTGCCATCAGTAACATAATTCTTGTCTTCACATCATTCTTCTTTTGAGCCTTTTCTTTATTAGTGATAGGACCAGGTATTAAAGAAGTTGAGAAACCATCAGCATTTGTTGTTATTTGAACTACAAGTTTGAATGAGTTTCCATTCTCTATGACATCCCATAGAGCATAGTCTTGTACTTGAAAGTATTGCTCAATCCTTAGCCTCCACATATCATATTCACCCTGTTTGAGAATGGGCAACTTTGCAGTAATAGTGGTTTGAGTAGTTTCTAGACCCATCTCCTCTTTGTGAGTAAAGAGTTCTTCTTGTTAGTTTCTTCTAGATCAAAGTTTCAGAACACAAGGCTCTGATACCACTTGTGGGTTCCAAATTAAGATCGATTCCTTAGGTTGTAAGGTTAGTTACTTTGGATAGATCCAAAACAACTTATGGTAGAAACTTTGTTAATACTAAAGAGTATGCGAAATCTACTCTTTAATACTTAGAAGAATATCAATGTAACAGTAAAATGTATGAGTAATGTATGAACAATGATATAACTGAAAAACTAAAAAGCTCCAATATTATTATCAATAATACAAGTACTCTGTGTAGTACTAGGGTTTACAACCTTGAAGTTATGAACTATGAATTCTATGAATGTTTGATGTGTGTGTGTCTATCTATGAAAACCATAACCTATGATCTCCTTTTATATACTAAGGAGTCCTTTACAAGATAACTACAAATCTTCTATAATTCTAATCTGATACTACAAATCTTCTAACTTTAGAAGATATATACTGAATAAGTTAATGCATATCACTTTACACGTCTTTATCTCTATGGCAGTCTTATGCAGCAGTCTGAAGTTCTTTAGCAGTATTAAGTTCTTCGGCAGTATTAAGTTAGTACTGACAGTACTAACTTACTCTAGCAGTACTAACTCTTGACTTGGTAGTACTAACTTTTGGCTTGGCAGTACTAACTTTGAACTAACAACACTAACCACTTAGTATATTTTCCTTGAAGACTCTGAGTAGTAGTAACTTCAACTGACAGTAGTAACTTTTAGCTGAGCAGTACTAATTTTGTGTGATCAGCATTAACTTCAATGAGGACAGCAGTAATTCTGAACAGCATCAAGAAGCTTTTAAACCCAACAATAAATAGCTGTCAAGAAAACACTACTTAAGCTTAAAGCCCAGTCATTTCTGAATCACACTTTTAAGAAGGCACGTAAATTACTAAAGACCTTTAGTATTGTAAGTATTGTGCGTGAGAGCGCGATGAGAGGCATCATTTTGATAATTGTGAATACTAACCTGGGTGTGAAATATGTGGTAGCATTGCTCATGAAATAGCTTCTTGTCCTAAAAAACAACTCAACAGCAGGAAACTAAGGATTTCCAACAAGCGATCCACATAACCCACTGAAAAGTTGGTTCACAAAAGAAACTAATCTGTGTGAAAATGTATGTGTAAGAATACTTAAAGAGGTCTGTATGGTATCTAAATAGTGACTGTTTTAGACACATGACAGGGGTTAAACAATATCTGCACATATATTCAAAGGAGTCAGTACATAAAGTAGTATTTGGAGATAATTCTTTAGGTGATACAAAGAGATATGGCTCAGTGAATTGTAATGAAATCACTTTTACCAGGGTTGAATGGTCTGAAGCGATCAGTATCAGTCAGTTGTATAATGCTAACTTCAAAGTTCTGTTTACAAAGACTCAAGGAACCATATTCAACCAAAACAATGAAGTTGTCCTCATTTATCCAAGAAAAAGAGATGTATATGTCATTGATATTCCGTCTTACAATGAAGAAAGCAATGCATGTTTCTTTGCCAAAGACTCTCCTAGTATTAACTAGCTTTGGCATAAGAGACTATCCCACCTCAACTTCAAAAACATAAACAAACTTGCCAAACAAAACATTGTTGCTGGTCTTCCTTCTCTGACCTTCTCCAAAGACAAAACCTGATCAGCATGTGAGAAAGGGAAGCACCATAAAGCATCATTCAAAACCAAGAGGTCATTTTCCATTAACAAGTGCTTACATCTCCTTCATATAGATTTGTTTAGACCTGTCAAACCTCAAACCATCAGCCACAACAAATATACCCTGGTCATCGTAGATGAGTACTCAAGGTACACATGGGTATTTTGCCTACAAAAGAAGAGTGATGCAGCTGACTACATTATGTCTTTTATCAAAAAGATGAATGAAGTAAGGATAAAGGAGTTGAGAAGTGATAATGGAACTGAGTTCAAAAATCACAAGCTGGAAGAATTCTATGATGAAAAGGGTATCTCTCAGAATTTCTCATCTCCTTGTACCCTTGAACAATATGGTGTAGCTGAAAAAAGAAACAAAACCCTGATTGAAGCAGCCAGAACTGTGTTAAATAGTGCAAATCTCCATAAGCAGTTTTGAGAAGAAACTATCAATACTGCTTGCTACACTCAAAACATATCCATCATAGTGAAAAGGCATGGGAAGACAGTCTATGATGTGTTTAGAGGAAGATCCCCTGATATCAACTACTTCCATGTGTTTGGTTGTCCTGTGCACATTCACAATCACAGAGACCACTTGGGAAAGTTTGATGAAAAAGCTGATGATGGATTCTTCCTTGGCTACTCTTCAGTGGCCAAAGATTTCAGGGTATTTAACATCAGAAGACAAGAGATGGAAGAAGCCTATCATGTTACATTTAGTGAAGATAATGAGGCAATCTCTCAATCTAGCACAGAGGGTGATGAAACCAACTTCAATGAGAACAGATCCTTTGATGATGAATTCCTTGTTCAAAGGAACAAAGTATCTCAATGCTCTAGCAATAATGATTACTTTCCTTATGTGCCAGCTTATGATCCTCTTTCCACAAACAACATCAACATCCCTAAAAACAACATCACTCCTAATGATTCTTTCACTCTTCAGGACTCTGTCTCTCCTGAAGAACCACCTGAACTCACAATTGCTAATGATAACCTAGCCCCAAATAAACCTGATCATTTTGAATTAGGTGATTGTCTTGAACCTGCTGAGCTTCAATACATTGTCATAAATGAACCAATTAGTGAAGTTCAACCCTTACCAACAACCATCACACCCTCAACTGATGTTAAATCTCATCCTCATGTTATGGTCAAGAGAAAAGCACATTGAACTGGTTAACATCATAGGTGAACCTATAGCTGGTGTCACTACTAAAAGCAGGATCAGAGACTCTAAAGCTGCATCAGCCCATGAATGCCTATAGGTTAACTTTCTCTTTGAAATTGAACCTAAGAAGCTGATTGAAGATCTTGAAGATGAAGGATGGATCATGGCCTAAGAAGCTAAAATATAATAATAAGTTTAACGCGTATCACATTATGCACCCTATTCACCTCATATGGATCACGTCATCGTAACTACTCAATTATAGTTCAACTTGCGACTCAATTATACAAAATATCACATCAGATAGTGTCCTAAAAACATTATGACATTAGATAATCAACAATTAATCACACAATTTAAATAATCAACAAATGTAACTCATATAACAACCAATTGCACAAAATTATAAAATCGCACCTAAATTAGGTCAAAGTAATTAACAACCAATCGCACAGAAAATTAGGTCAAAATAATGAGTCGCATTCAATAATCGATGTATTCATGATTTTAAAATAATAAGCAAATCCATAAATTAACACAAATAAGCGAATCAAAAAATAAAATCAAACACGAATCATAGAAAAATAAGCGTAGAATTGAAACCTGATGAATGAATCATAGAGGAGCTGATGAACAAATAAGCTGAAATCATAATCAACAATAAGCTGAAATCATAACTTATGAAGAGGAGCCGATGCAATTTTTTTGAGTGAATAAAAGGGATTTTTGATAGTCTAACAGTTGTATGTTTGTTTAGTCTAACAGTTGTATGTTTGTTTCTAAATTATAAATAGTGGCTGAATAATAAATCATAACCTACGGGGTTTTCATAGTCTAACAGTTGTATGTTTGTTTCTAAA
Source organism: Tanacetum coccineum (assembly GCA_026074375.1). NCBI lineage: Eukaryota > Viridiplantae > Streptophyta > Magnoliopsida > Asterales > Asteraceae > Tanacetum > Tanacetum coccineum. The sequence goes on from BQNB010008883.1 coordinate 43,991, forward strand.
TTATGTTAACCGGATGTTTCAATAGTAAAATTTGTCTTTTATTTTCAGGAAAGCGGAAGTATAAACGTTGGGAAATCAAGTGTAGTGAAGAATACTGTGATTAAGTGTTCTGGTAGATCAGAAGTTTTTAATGATTCAAGGGTGAGTTTTTGTGAACGTATATTTGATATGTTTTCTAAATTTATTTGCAGCTACAGTAGTAAATTTTGTGTCTACTATATGTTTTCTAAATTTATTTGCAGCAACAGTATTAAATTTTGTGTTTACTATTTTTAGGAAAATGGTTTTTTTGAAAGCAGTGGAAGGAATGTTAAAGCTAAGATTGTTGGTAATAGTTTTTTTTAAGAATCTTAATGAAACAGCATTGAAAGGCGCAATTGTAAGTATTTGTCATTATTTTCCATTTTTTATTTGTTTTTTAATCATTAATCAATGGTTTTCTTATCATGTAAATAGGCTATTCCTGCTGAATTTGTAAGAAGGCACAAATTGTACAATCATGCAGATTCTAACAATTCTACTAAGTTTACGTTGAAATGTTTTGATCCACCGTTTGAAAAAGAAATGGTTTTACGAAAGTTACATGATCGAGAAAAGGATTAAAAAAAATTTGAATGACCATGTTAGTATTATAAGGGAGAGTGAAGGATATGAGAAGAGAAGTAGGTTTCAAGAAAAACAAAAAGCTCAAATTTACTCTTGATACGAATTTGTTGAAAAGTTCAAACATGGTGTTTATTATCATGGAGTAGATTATGTGGTTAATGTTATATGTGCGAACAGTGTAACTATGTATTTCGATAACATTTTGCACATGTATGAAGTTGTTGATAGCCGCAGTGAAATAGAGATTGGCGGGGGACTTGCATATGCTGGAAATGGAACTGGATATTTGTTTTGTATCTGTGTATTTTGATGTAGTATTTATTAGCTTCAAATGCATATTAACTATTAGTTTATGTAGACCTCAATACTAAGTTAGGTATTAGACATATGTTGTTCTATGTTATGTTCCACCAACTAAACAATGGTATTTGGTTGACAGATGATAGTGGTTCCTTCTTTCGAGTTTCACTTTTTGTATGGAGTAAATTGCATTTTTGGTCCCTGTTGCAGGTTTGAGACCCTAACTTTCGAAATTGCAGTCAACGTCCCTATTTTGAAGTTTGGGTTGCAGGTTTGGTCCTTTGGGTTGCATTTTTGGTCCTTGTGGTTTGGCCAAATTGCAGGTTTGGTCCCGGCCCAGGGACTAAACCTGCAACCCAAACTTAAAAATAAGGACGTTGACTGCAATTTTAAAAGTTAGGGTCCCAAACCTGCAATTTGGTCATATCACAGGGACCAAAAATGCAATTAACTCTTTTGTATGTGTATAAGTTTACTGGATAAATTGAACGTGTTGTTGTGAACCTTCGCGCGTACAAACTAGAGGCAGCTGGCACACAACTGTGTTTGGAGAATGAACCCAGTGTTGCATTTCGAGTTGGTGCGTACTACAGCTGATCTTGAAGTGGATATGCAACTGTTCAGACAGTTCGAAGAGGCTCTGTGAAGATGGTGTTTTTGAGACTCTGGTTAGTTTGCAAGATTTAAACATCAAACTAATCATCTTGTGTTTTGTGTTAGGTCTCCATTTTCATAAACATGCCAAAGAGCGAGTAAAGCACCCCGCCCAACAAGCGACGTGGACAAGCTTATTGGCATCGAGCCAACCCGGTGCGCCACCAATATATTCAAAACACCAATACAATTCAATTTAAATAACACCTAATCAGCGCACGAGTTAACACAATCTAACTGTGACATGTGACAAAAACACGATCTTTTGAAGTCAAAACGTAACTTTTTATGCCTAAAGGTTAGCATTTGATTTAAAAAGATGAGCTATGTCTTATGTGCATAAAAGACCGTCTTTATGCATCAGAAGCTCTTCTTGCATCCAAATGCACACGGACATATCGTTCTTGCTGATCTTGTTCAACTTCAGCACATCATCATTTTTGATGTAGATTATGTGACAAAAATGGTCATAACATAAAATGTTGCAAGAAAAACGATACAAATTAATCAAAGATAGAAGTTGTATATAATGTAGTGTTAGAAAAAAAAAACTGGTCAAAAACCGCTAAATTTTCCTTCAACAAACAATGGTGACTACCACCAATGATATAAGCTCCTCTGGACTCGAAGTAATTGTAGGTTGTCTCAAAAGGTTTACAATATCACTGCATGCCTGAAATAAAATATGCAAAAAACACTTGTGATTATCTATCACTATTATGTGAAAGGTCTCAAGCTCAAACCCTTCTAAGTCAAGAAATAGCACAAGTAGTTAATATAAAAAGTTTTAAAGGAAACGAGGAACACAAATTTTTGGGACCAGGTGCACTTAGCAAAAATTTAACAAAATTTAACACTACGCCGTAAAATTTAACAAAATTTAACACTACGCCGCAAAATTCCATGGGGTCCCGGGACACCCTCTGGTTCCGTCCCTGATCACAAGATGTTCTTGCAAAATACAGTGAGTGACACATTAAGACTTGAATTTCCTAGCTTGCCTTCAACCATATTTACATTTTATTCCTTCTTTAAGCATAATAAACCTTATTACAAACTATATTATTCTAAACAAAATAAAGTCTAATAACAAAATATAATAAAATCACATAATCGACACTTTTTATGAACCTAACACTACTCCTAGATTACCAATGATATTTACAAGCTCAATGTGCTTGTCTTGAGACCATTTGTCTAGAGGAGCTAGAGTGACCATTGATGGAACAGGTAAGGGTGGACTTAGGATTGTAGTATTTTATGCTGAAGTGTCCTTTGTATTTGGAGAGGACAAGTGTTCAGAGATCTGAATGTCTTTAGTGTTTGGGAGACTATCAATGATTTGTTCATCATTGGTGTGATTGGAATGTTCAGAATGATCATCATTTAAGATTTCATCATTTTGAACAGGTTGATCATTTTGATCTGTTTGATCATTTTGATCAGATGAAACTTTAGTTTCAAGAACCACTGGTTCAGGACATTCATAGGGTTCTATGAAGGACACATCATTGCTGTTTGTTTGATACCTTTGAGAAGGTTCATAAGGATGAAGATATTCATCAGGTGGATATCTTTCTGATTCAGCAATGTTGATGTTGTCAACTGAGGGTTTTGAGAATTTGATAGCCTCAGGGCTTTCATCAAATGTGATGTGATAGGTTTCTTCAGTTTGTTGTCTTCTAGTGTTGAAGACTCTGAATGCCTTGGAGACAAGTGAGTATCCAAGAAGATAACCATCATCAGCTTTTTCATCAAATTTTCCTAAATGATCTTTATGATTGTGGATGTAAACTGGACATCCAAAGACATGAAGAAAATATATAGGGTGTTCTCAAGTGTTTTAAGCTGCTTATATATATGTTCAATGTTTTCTTTTTTAAGAAAATCAATTTTAAACTAAGGGGGTGTTTAGATTCGCTTATTATCCGGGCTTATATGTTATATGAATAAAAAGCTCATAAGCCCACTTTTTCGGCTTATGAGCTTGTCAATTTGAGCTTATATACTTAAATAAGTCATACACTTAATATGCTCACAGACCCAAAAAGTGAGCGTATGATCTGTTAAAATTTCAAAGAAGCCCATACATGTGGAAAAAGAGCTAATCCATACACCTCCAAGGTATGATTCAAAACGGTTTTATTGCTTTTATAATAGATTGTTTAACTAAGCAGATTTTTATAATTGGATAAAACCAATTTTAAGTTATTTTGAGTGTACAAGATAACTTGCTATAAAGCAAATATAAGCATGTAATATACCGTTATAAGTGCTATAAAGCAAATATAAGCATGAAAAATATAACGTGGTCATAAATCTTACCAGCATTGACTTGTGGATTGTAGTAATAGTCACCACAAAGAAAGGATCACCGTCATCGACACCATCAGCAAGTTCAACAACTTTATCTGCCTCCTTATCATCCATACCACTATCAATTTCCACATCATCATCAACTTCTGTTGTCGGAGCTTTGGTGATCTTTGCTAGACATAGTTTATCTTCACTTACAACAAATTTAAATACACATGTATCGCCTACCGATATGTTATTACTTCGCGCAAAATCCGTCCACCCCTTTCTCAGATAGTAACGTTTCGCCTGGTAATGGTAATTTGTTTCAAATCGCACAGGCATTTCCTTCTCATATCCATCAAGACTTTTTAACGTTATGGTTTTTTTGGTACCTATTCCAGCCGACCGCACAAAGTCTACCGGCATGCGCTAAAACAAGGAAAAAAAATTAATTAATTGAAGGTGTTTCGCGTACCCTTGTTATTAAAGCTGCTTATTCACTTATTTTACACGTAATATGCACCTAAATATTAATACATGCCAAAAATAAAAATTAAATGAAAGGTGTTTCACGTTTGTTATTAAAGCTGCTTATTTTACACGTAATATGCACACAGATATAATCAAATTGCTACCTACTTAATTCTGCACTTTAAAAAATCTTTAAATTTTCTAATGCCAAACGACCCTAAAGCAAACCACTTTAATCAATGGAGTTATATTAGGGCCACTTTAGGGGTGTTTTCCTTAGTTGTTAAAGCTGCTTATTTGATGATGTTCCTAAAGTAAATAAGCATGTAATAAACTCATTTTAGTGCAATCCATAACACACTCAATAGTAAAGCTAAATTCAGAATAAGTGAGATTGAATAATGTTGATAATAAATCTTACCAGCAAACAGCCTTTGAAGTTGTGTTGAGTAAGAGTCACCACAAAGAAAGGATCATCATCATCATCAAAATCAGCATCTTCATCCTCGTCCTTATCATCCAAACCATCATCAACTTCCGTCTCTATAGCTACAGCAGCTGGAGGCGACGACCTTGCCTGAGTTTTTCTCTTGGTCACTTTGACTAGACACATTTTATCTTCACATCTAATGTACTTAAATACACATTCATCACCTTTTGATATATTATTACTTCGCCTGAAAGACGGCCACTCTATTGAAAAGTGGTACCATGTCAACTTGAATTGTTTGTACGACTGCATGGGTATTTGCCTCTCATTTCCATCAAGGCTTCTTATTATTATGTTTTCCTTGGTATCTATTTTGGCCAATGCTACAAAATCTGATGGAAGCCGCTAAATATATCGATATGCAACAAAATAAAAATGAATTAGAGGTGTTGCATGTTTGCAGTTATTACTTATTGCAAATTTATAAGTGTGTGTACAATATTTGTGTAACTGTTTTAAATAAGCATGCAATAAACCATTTTAAGTGAAATAAAAAACACTCTTTGTAGGCTAAATCTTACCAGCATAAATTTGTGATTAATAGTCGCCACAAAAAAAGGATCTTCATCGTCAACACGTTCAACATCTTCATTATCATCTTCATCATCATCCTCAGTGGCAGCTGGAGGGAGGGGACTTGTTGGAGTTTTTTTCTTGCTGATTGTTGCTAGACATAATTTATCATCGCTTGTGATGAACTTAAATACACATTTATCACCTTCCAATATAGCATTAATTCGCCTGAATTCCGGCCACCCCTTAGCCACGTAGTAGTACCCTTTTTTATCATATCGCACGGGCATTTCCTTCTCATATCCATCAAGCCCCAATAAAGTTAAGGTTTTTTTGGTATCTATTCCAGCCGACCGCACGAAATCTGCCGGCATGTGCTAGTACATGCCAAAAAATAAAAATAAAGGTGTTTCACATTTGTTATTAATCAAATTGCTACCTAATTATTTCTCCACTATATAAACTCTGTAAAATGTATGAATATATCAATATGCAACAAAATAAAAATGAATTAGAGGTGTTCCGTGTTTGTAGTTATTACTTATTCGCTAATTTATAAGGAATAGGCCAGCTCGTACTGTCTTATTGCTTTTAAATAGAATCAACAGTTCAAGAAAGTGTCGTTCCAAAAAAAACAGTTTAAGAAAGCAGATATACCCAGTTTTAGTTATGCTGCTGATAGAGAATCGCATAAATAACTTTTTAGTAATTTTGAATGTACAATACCTATCTACCTGTTTTAAAAAAGAATGCAATAAACCGTTTTAAGTGAAGTCACACTCTTTGTAGGCTTCTTACCAGCATCCATCCGTTAATAGTCGCCACAAAAGAAGGATCCCCATCATCAACACGTTCAGCATCTTCATTCTCATCATCATCATCAGAAGCAGCAGCAGCATCAACTTCCGTAACTGGAGATTCAATGGCTGGAGGGAGGGGCCTTGCTAGATTTTTTTTCTTGGTAATTTTTGCTAGACATATTTTATCTTCACTTCTGATGTATTTAAATACACATATATCACCTTCAGATATATCAGTATCTCGCAGGAATTCCTTCCACCCCGAAGCCACGAAGTAAATTTTTGTCCACTTGAGCTGATTATCAAGTTGCACAGCCATTTCCTTCTCATATTCGTTAAGATTTTTAAAGACAATCGTTTTTTTCTTATCTATTCCGGCCAACGTTACAAAATCTGACCAAAACCGCTAAGAATAACAGCATACAAAAAGAAAAAAGTTGAATTAGAGGTGTTCATGTTTGCTTCTAAAACTGTATAGTTCTTTTTTTGTTTATTAAAGTGATGTTTGAATATATATTTAAGTGTTTGTCATTTATTTAAATTATTTAAAAATAAGCAATCTCGATTCTCAAATACTCTATTAGACCGAAAGCTGCTTATTTACTTATATTATAAAAGGAGAACACTTTTAATATTACTAGCCAGAAGCCCGTGCAATGGGGCGACATTAGTGAGGGAGAAAGAGGCAGTGATTGGTGGTAATGGAGGGTAATAAAGTTAGGGTTTTTTCTTTAGTTTTCAAAACCGCTTATTTGTTGTTGTTAAAAAAAGTCTATATCTCAGACGTTTTTAAAGGAATCGATTTCTAAACAAAGTATTACGCATAACTGTTACAGGTACTATACTGCTAATAAGAAAATGTAACCAGTTTTACCTATCTGGCTGCACTAAAAAGTCAAATCTTTTAGCAGTTTTGCACACCATGCAAATCAAACAACCCTTTTATATGCATCTTCTTTTATGCTGAAAATCAAAATTATATATGCTTACCAACTTATATTGGTTGGATTTTGAGATAGTCAGTATGACGGAGGGTCTCCATCATCACCAACAACATCACAATCATCTTCCTCACTGTCATTATCATCATCATATGCTTATTTAGTCCAACTGTCGTTCATTTTAGATTGTTCGCGCAATAACAATTCAAGTTGAATGACAATGTGTTGTGATATTCTCACTAGACTCAAACAAAAACATAAGTTATTGTTTGAGTAACAACTATGCTATGACCAACCGAATACTATCACGGACTTAGTTCTATTTTGGAGGAATAAATGCTCTTAGAATTTTTTCACATTAATTGCAAGAGATAGCATTTACTCCTTTACAACATTCCTATTTATAGGCAAAGTCCAAGGTGGATACCTGTAGAGATGGCAAAGAACGAGAAAAAACCCATAGCCCGCGAATACCCGTACCGTGATGGGTGGGTAACCGGGTAATTTTTACCCATGGTTGGGTTGTGGGTGAAAAAATGAACCTAGCAACGGGGTATTGACTCAAAAGTTCTCAAAGCTTGCGACTGTTTTGGTTTAAAGGGGTATTTATAGGTTGAAAAATTAATGTGAAATGCGGATATAAAATTGCCTTAAAATATCTTTTGAAAATTTTGACATCCGCATTGAATGCACACATCCCTTAAAACCCGGTGACATCCCTCTTTTTCTTTGGACTCATGATAAACATTATTTTAAGGTTGTGTGTGACGGCATTGTCTTGGTGGTTAATATACATGAATGTATCGCATTTAATGCGTAGTGGGTATGTGTATGTTTTTTTTGTGTGGGTACCCATTCCATTTGATTGACAATTGTAACTCAATCCCTATAAGGGGCGATGCACTTTATATAAGATAAACATTATTTTAAGGTTGTGTGTGACGGCATTGTCTTGGTGGTTAAAATACATGAATGTATCGCATTTAATGCGTAGTGGGTATGTGTATGGTTTTTTTGTGTGGGTACCCATTCCATTTGATTGACAATTGTAACTCAATCCCTATAAGGGGCGATGCACTTTATATAAGATATTAAGGATGATTTTGCCTAACAATTTGCCGCCATGAGATTAGTGCCAATAGTATCGGCTAGGGATGATTAGTGTCACAAACTACAAACCACATGGATGATTTTTGCAGTTTACTCTTATATAAGATATCCATTATTTAACGAGTTTGTGAAAGGTTTTCTCACAGGGGCTAAACTCATTTACCTTTTCAGGACATTTAGTTAACTCATTTACCACCAAGAACTTATATGACAAAGGTCATTTAGTTAACTAAATGCTCTACATGTTAAGGACATAGCCACTAATTATTATTGTTACTTCTTTGCACTCCAACAAACTAATTTTCTAATATCTTGCACATAGACATGTTAAAGAATCGGATAGCATACTAGGTGTGAGATACATCGGTGATCCAATCATTTCTCAATACTGAGTCAATAGAGTTCCATTGACCTCTGGTCAGAACCTAGGTTGTGGAGGAACCATGGGTGTTTTCACTGATTAAACTATTAGAGATTTCATACTTTTTGAGTAAGTCCCATTTATTTCTCTTGAGTAAGTCTCTCATGTATTCCTTTTTCACTTTGTTTGATTTGAAATCCAAAGAAGTAAGTTAACCCATCATACTCATTTCATATTTCTTTGTCATCAATACAAAGTTTATGATTTGGCGAGCCAAAGATAATATCATCAACATATACTTGAACAAGTACTACATCACCTTTAGTTTTGTGGATGAACAAAGTGTCGTTAATTTTACCTCACAAACTTGTTTTGAATGAGAAAGGAAGAAAGAGTTTCATACCATGCTCTTGGTGCTTTTTTGAGGCCATGAAGGGCTTTATCAAGTTTGCACACATGATTTGGAAACTCACTACTTTCAAATCTAAGGGTTGTTGAACATAAACTACTTTAAATTTAACATTGAGGAATCCATTTTTAACATCCATTTGTTAATTTTGAAGTTCATGTAAGTGACATAGGAAAAGGAAGATTTTGACGGCCTCAAGTCTTGCAACAGGGCAAAGCTTTCATCATAATAAATTCCTTCTACTTGCCTACAACCCTGAGCAAGAAGTCTGGTCATGTTCTCGATGACAATGCCATTTTCCTCATCTTGTTCCTAAAAATCCATTTAGTTCCAATGATTGTTTTTCCTTTAGGAAGAGGAACAAGTGCACATACCTTGCTTCTACAAAACCGATTGAGTTTCTTCTTACATGACATCAACCCAACTTTGATGTTTTAGTGCCTCTGAGACCTTTTTGGGTGTAGTCTCATAAAAGAAGTCAGCAAATAGAGCACCAAGTCATTTAGCCATACTTCTTGTGAGCATGCTAGCACAAGGTTCACCTACAATATTCACAAGTTCAATGTGTTTCTTTTGACCATGAGGAGCGGGGTAGATTGATTGAAATGATAGGTTGTGAGATTGAGGAATCAGGGTTGAATATTTTCTGTCAGGATGAAGATTAAGAGTTGTCCCTTGTGAACAAGGTATTTTTAAGTGAAGAGTTGGATGTTCATGCTGAGTCTCATTCTCATGGCTATGAGAAACATTTTGTCCAGTTTGAAAATTTATTTTGAGGACAGTTTGAAAATTTATTTTGAGGACTGTTCGATTTGTGGTTGTATGAGTGGAAACTAAATGGAAACTAAATTGATGGTTATGGGATAGTTATATGGAGGTACATCGTAGAATGTGTTATAATCACATTGATACAATGTTAGAAGGATCATTTTTATGAAGAAATTCATTAGTAGGATATATAGGTGTTCATGCCAATTTCTTCAGTTGAAGTGTTGGAAAACCGGATGGCTTTCATACTTTCAACAAAGGTAACATGAATTTTTTCTCTTGTTGTTGTCTCTTTGTGTTAAAGACGTAGGCTTTAGAGACAAAAGAGTATCCAAAAAAGTATCCACCATTATCCTTTGCATCAAAATTGCCAAGGTGAGCCTTATGATTGTGAATAAACACTAGACAAGCAAAGATATGAAAGTAGTTAATGTTGAGAATTATTTCATGAAACACTTCATTTGGGGTATTGGCATGTCTTTTGACAATGATTGATGTGTTTTGTGTGAAGCATGCAATGCTTACGATTATAGTCCAAAAATGTTTAGTGTAAGACAATGAAACCTACGGGGGGTTTCATTGTCTGTTTGTTTTGATTTTTATTTTGTGATCTGCTTCAGTCCGAGCTTTAGCGATTTCGCCGCTCGAACTGCGGGGGAGTATTAGATGGATTAGGCCCAAGCCCGGTTTGTGGGTTGGGTCCATTAGGGTTTTATGATTTATGTAACACTATAAAAGCATATCAATAATACAATACCTGGAACAAGGAACTATGTAGTCTAACATTTAGAAAGGACTTAACCATTCAGCATTTTGTTTCGGAAGCTTCAATGAGAGTTTTACTTTTCCTTTTAGCTACATCATTTTCTTCCGGTGTATAGGCTAAAGAGAAGTTTTTAAAAATCCCTTTTTCATCACAAAAACAATCAACAGTATCGTTTGAATGTAGTCCCATTGTAAGTCCTTATTTGTTTGACCTTTGTGTCATTTTTGTTTTCAATTTTCTTAATAAAGGACATAATGGTGAAAATATACCCATGTGCACCTTGAGTACTTATCAACAATGACTATGGTGTATTTATTATGATGAATGAATTGCATACTCAGGGGTCCAAAAAAGTCCATGTGAAGAAGATGAAGACATTTTGTGACTGAAAAGGTTTGTTTGGCTTTGAAATATGCCCTATGATGCTTACCCTTCTCACATGTGAACATGGTTTGTCTTTTGAATAGATAAGAGAGGGAAGACCAGTTACAAAGTTTTGTTTGGCAAGTTGGTTATTGAAGTTTAGGTGTGATAGCATGTTATGCCAAAGCCAATTTTTGGTTGATGTTTTTGAAGTTTAGGTGTGATAGCCTCTTATGCTAAAGCCAATTGACAATTTCAGTGGCTTTAGCAATCAACACCACTTCTTGTTAGAATTGAAAATTATTCCTTGCTTTTCAGTAAACTAAACAATATACTTAGCATCACAAAGTTGATTGACTCATGCTAATTAAATTGTATTTTAAAGCATTTACAAATGCAACTTTAGAGAAAACTATACCACCACAATTAATTCAGCCATACCTCACATGATGAGTTATCACTAAATAACACTCTAGGTCCTTGTTGTTCCACATATTTGTGCAGATAAATAACTCTTGACACCGGTCATACTTCTTAAGCATTCACGGTCCACGTAACGGATAGGCCATAGTAGGTGAGTTAGTTTCTCTTGTGAACTCACTTTTTGGAGGGCTCTTCTGTTTTGAATGACCCTCATGTTCAAAAGTATAATGGCCATTGTTTCTACATATTTCACATAGTGGGGATTCAAAGCAAAGCAAAGGGTGTGGGTTTCATGTGAGGTCTGTGGGTAGGTCTTATGGATGATTCACCCTAAATGAACTGTGTTATGAGACATTTCTCATAACCACAACGTGCATAGCATGTTTTGAGGACATGTGGTCAGTTCCTTTACAAAATTTGCAATCGAGAACTCCATAGCACTAATTAGTGAGATGATTGGTTTATAGTGGTTTCATAGGTTTAAGTGATTTTGGTTTAACTAATTCTTTAGTTTGTTGTGTTTTGGTTGTTTTTTATTGATGTTATGGAATGTTGAAGGTGATGGGGTCATTGAATCAACCTTTTTGTTTTTATCTTAAATGATTTTCATTAATTTTGACAACTTTTTTTTAGATTCAGTCATAACAATCTCTCAATAGGAACTCCTACTCAAGGTTTGGATGGTATCTTATCAGATATTATAATGATAACATCTTTTCATTTGGAAGCATTCTTACTTGAAGAAGATTGAGACTCAGGCTTAGGTTTGGGTTTAGTGACTCCCTTAGAATTAGATGCACTCCTATTGGAAGAATCTTGGGAGTCAGATTGAGGTTTGTTCGGAGGTAAGGGTGTTTGAGACACAGACTCAGTATTTTCCGCTGATTCTGAAATAGTGTGTGTTTGATGAAAGTGTTCGATGAAAGTACTGAGCTTTCATTGCATGATTTTAAGGGACTGGAATTCAACCGGTTGAAGTTTGGCATGTTGCTAAACTCATGTCTTTCAATCCAATCCTTTGAGGTTGGAGTCATTTCATGATCATATCCTACTGTTGAAGGTACAAAGGCATTTAGGTTCCTTTTTGGAGGAACTTTCAGTTAGCCTTCTTTTCCTAGTATCTTTTTCTTTTAACTAGGAACTAGTTCGTTGATACACTGATTAACCTTGTCAGATTTGTTTAGCTCTTTTTAATAAATAGCTTTTTCTTTTCTAAGTTCTTCTCTAAGTTCCTTATTTTCTTTCAGAATTTTGAAAAGTAACGGTAGGTATTTTGGCTTGTTGAGGCTCCAAAAGCTCATCCCTACATGTGCTTAACTCTAAGGCAAGATTTATGTACTTAGAAAATAAGTTCAGCCTTTGTTTTCACAACACTTAAGATCAACAAGCATTTCATTCAGATATGTTTTCAATCAGCATACATCCATCCATTAGACAATAAGAATCTGTCTTTCATAATGATATCTATAAGAACCGTGGTAATTTATTATTATGCCCAAAGTTTAATATGTAACTAAGTATTAATGTTATGGGTGAATATTTAGACTACACATGGGTAGGAAGTCATGCGGTCATAACTAGTTACCCAAACCACCTATTATATATAGTTAGTCATTTAGGCATTAGCCGTTTAAGGTCGTTATAGTTAATGGAAGTTAAAGGAGTTAAAAGGTATTGTAACTGTATTAGTTTAAGTCTTTCTACGGGTATTCGAGTCTGTAAACAATATCCTATTATATATAAATGTCCATGATTCAAATCTACCATTCATGTTTTATTCGTTCTTGCATTCTATCGTTTCATAATGGTTTCATCATAAGTCGATAATGACAACAATTGGCGCGAAACAAAAACTGTGCCAACATTTGTGTATCAGAGCATGGCAGAGAAAGGGGTAAAGCCAATTCAAAAAGACTGATCAAGGCGATTATAGGGGCTATTTGCTGAGAGAGACACCCAGAGACTAGTATCATGGAATAATAGGACGAAGAATTTGTCTCTGGTTGCTAGGAGATGCATGGTTGAACTAAAGATGAAGAGTTGAAGCCTTTCATGCTCATAAAGGCGTTGTTTGCACAGGCCCGAGAACGTGGACAAGGACGTGCCAGACTCCGAAAGAGAAGAAGGCAAGGTGATATTATATGAAGGTTGAGGACATGTGTTTATGGAAATGCCAGACAAGACGAAAGGAATATGATTGGAAACCGCAGAAGAGAATTGAGCCGAAGTCAAGGCGGTTGCAGAGAAAGAGAAGTATCCAGAAAAGTTCTTGTAATATGATTACATGATAGATCGGCACTAATGACACTGGAACTTGGAATGAACATGGTATGTGACCTAGTGTTATAACAAGTTTCTAACGAGGTCCAACAATGGACAATTGTTCAAAACGTTGAAATAAAGTTTGTCATGATTGGAAAAGACCGGAAATGAGAGAAGAAATTATCTTTCTCATATGGATACTGGAGCTGTTCTATAATGGACGCAAGAGAAGGAAACTTCCTTGATTCCTAGATGTTCACTTTTACTCAATGTATGGTGTGACTTTAAATGTTCTCAGCCTTTCGATCTGTTGAAAGAAACAAGGGTAACAGTGGAGACTGGCACTCATCGATGATTTACATTCCTGATTGGTGGAAAAGGAAAGGAAAGGACACGTAGAAAGTGCTCTCAGAAGATAGATGGATTTAGGCTGTTGTCACGAAACACAAGAAGTTTTGACAAATATTTTAATCATAGAACCAACGGTTGAGGGCTCATGGGTTGAATGGATTGGAAGCATTGAAGTGGGAAGAAAATGAAGTAAAGATTATCATGGATGATGAGTACATTTGTTGGAATGAATCTACTTTATGCATTACGTAAACTCCTTTCTAAGGTTTTTATCTTTATGGATTTAGATGAAGGAGGCGGAGGAATACAGATTGGGTTATTCAGTACGAAAAATATGTGAATGTTGAAATGGAGCTATTTGGTTCATTCGAATTTATGGTATGTTTAGCAGGAAATACACCCCAGTTCGTAGGAGGTGATGGAAATCTCGATCTACTTGTGGCACCACGAAAGTTGATGCATTCGGTACGGTTAGTGTGTGGCACACTTACCGGTGACAATTTGGTAAGTCAGTTGCAGGATTTACATGGTCTGAAGACGAAGCTGAAGAAGAATTCAAAGAATGTACCCAGAAGATCATTGACGTGGTGCAGGTTATTACTATGGGAGATGAAAGAAGCCTTGGTATGAAAGGACGCTCTAATGAAGATGTGGTTTAGAGAGTAGCCGGTGGTGAATGGCTAGATAAAAAAGTCTCCACTAGGCAAAGATAAGGTGATACGGCAGGAAAGGTAATAGAAGAAGACCATGACACCCAAAATGCCAGTTTGGAGTCAGCTTGGAGGCAATCGACGGAAGGAAGCGAAGAAGGATAAGTAACCATATGCAAAGACTTGAAGTCATTGTTTGATTCAGATCTAGAACATCCATCAGAAGAAAATTCTGATTAATAGATGTGTTGGGAGGAAGATATAGACATGTAATCTTATTAATGGCCCAAAGTTTAATATGTAAATAAGTATTATGTTATGGGTCAGAATTTAGATCTGCCATGGGTTGGAGTCCTGGTGTCAAAACAGTTACACCAAACACCATTTATATGGCTCCGTTAGGTATTAGCCAGTTGTGGTAGTTATAGTTATGAAGTTATAGAGTTTTATGGATCATATGTAATGTCTTCTAGTTCTCGTATATTTAGGGGAGTATTAGAGTCTGTAAAACTATCATCCATCATGTATATAATACGTCCTATTGTTTACAAAATCTACCCATTTCACTGTTTTATTGTTTCTGCATTTACTGTTTCATAATGGTTCATCATAATCGCATAATGAAACACAATTGGCTCGGATACAAACCTGTGCAACAACATCTACCCACTGACCATTCCTCGCATGCTCCTTCCCAACAGTGAGCTTCTCACTGTCATGTTGCTAAACTCATGTCTTTCAATCCAAGCCTTTGAGGTTGGAGTCATTTCATGATCATATCGAAGGTACAAAGGCATTTTCATTAGGTTCCTTTCTGGAGGAACTATTAGTGAGCTGTTCTTTTCCTAGTTGTTTTTTTTCTTTTGACTAGGAACTAGTTCATTGATACACTGATTAACCTTATCAGATTTGTTTGGCTATTTTTAATAAATAGCTTTTTCTTTTCTAAGTTCTTCTCTAAGTTCCTTATTTTCTTTCAGAATTTTGAAAAGTAGCGGTAGGTATTTTGGCTTGTTGAGGCTCCAAAAGCTCATCCCTACATGTGCTTAACTCTAAGGCAAGATTAATGTACTTAGAAAATAAGTTCAGCCTTTGTTCTTCAACAAACTTAAGATCAACATCAATATCATCAAGATATGTTTTCCATTCAGCATCATCATCCATAGACAAAAGAATCTGTACCTTTCTCATAATGACATCTACCTAATCATTACCAACTTAACCATTTCGCGTTGGCTCTAACAGTCAGGATTCTCATCTCAGTCTCAGTGCCATCAACACCTATGAGATTCACATTTCATATCCTTAGATGAGATTCTTTTTCATTCCTAGTATAGTTTTCAGCACAGAACACGACTTTTGTTCTAGGGTTGTGTAATGGTGGGTGCTCCATTATTTTATAATAAATACTGATTTGGGTGCACTAGCTTCTGGAAGAGCAAGCTTGGCTTTTGCCTTTTTGTACTTTGACATATAATCCTATTGGATTCTAGGTTAGTTTGATCATTTTGAGAAGTATGACCAGAGGTGATAAGCTTGAGTGGATGTTTTTGAAAAGTAGTCCTTTTTGTTCAAATGACACTTTTGCACATTAAAAAACTTAGAAGAATTTATTTTTATAGATTTTTTTGAATTTGCAAGTAAAGATCTTTCACGAAATTCCTTGTGTAGGTCATTCATGTAATCGTGACTACTTTCATACACTTCATCATCTAAGTGTAAGAAGACTAGTTTTTGGTGCAACAGTATACTACACATGGCAAGAAAGAAACAGCAGAGTTTTTAAAGGTGAGAAAAGAGATGAAAAGGTTTTGCTTCAAATCATTAAGGAAACTGTGCAGATGAAGATTGCTGGTTTTGAAGTAAAAGAATCAAGAGCAGTGGAAGAAGTTGAAGAGAGATGGAACATTAAAATTCAAAAAAGGAAAGAATAGATGGTAGAATGATTGTATGATGTTATTGAATTTAGAGTTTGTATGGCTAAGTAAATGCTTGGGGCATGTCCCATTGCAGTAGCTTATGGTTTTGTTGTATTGAATATCTTTGAAGTAATATAATTCACATTTTCAAAAAAAAAAAATCTAACCATTTCTCATGTCTAATAATGTGTGTTTAAAATGTATAACATAATAAATAAACGTGCAATAAAGAACAAAGATTTTCCGGTGTTTAAATTCCTATTAGAAGTGAATCGAAGAATTTACTATGCATTGTTTGCGGAATAACAATCCAAGTTGGATGACGATGTGTTATGATCTCCTCACTAAACTTAAACAAAAATCTAAGTTATTGTTTGAGTAAGAACGATGCTATGACCAACTTGAATTCCCATCAATGACTTGGTTCTATTTTGGAGAAGTAAATACTCTTGAATGTTTCCCACAATAATTGCAAGATATAGTATTTACTCATTTAGAACATTCTTATTTATAGTCGAGATCCAAGGTGGATACCCGTTAGAGGGGGGGGAGGGGGGGTAATAGAAACGTGTCAATCTTTACCAAACTTTAAGGAACAGTGTTGACTTTTTGATAAAATCTTTACACTTATCCTCTCAAGAAAGTTCCCGCCCATTTAATTAATTAGTGACTTAGATACTTTTTTCTAGAATCTGGGTTTATGGATGTCTTGCGTTTTGTTGAGGAATCTTCAAGGAAGTTAGAGTGTTATTTTTTTTTTTTCTTTTTTTTTTTTTTTTGTCATCACTCAGTAAATCCATCATCTTCTTCGTGAGTGTTGAGTCTTTTCTTTAGGATGACTCCCTAAATGTTTTCTTACGTTTAGCGACTTGTTCTATACTTATGTTATTTTCTATTTAAATCCTAGACAAAGATCAATGCGCACTGAATTGACCCAAAACTAACTTATTTACCTGTTAGAGTAAGAATACAATGGTACTTTTGCGGTATTAAATGCTTCTATCTAGGACATGCCCAACCATGCTTTAAGGAACAGTGTTGACTTTTTGATAAAATCTTTACACTTATCCTCTCAAGAAAGTTCCCGCCCATTTAATTAATTAGTGACTTAGATACTTTTTCTAAGAATCTAGGTTTTAGGATGTCTTGTATTGTTGAGGAAATCTTCAAGGAAGTTAGAGAGTTATTGTCATCACTCAGTAAATCCATCATCTTCTTCGTGAGTGTTGAGTCTTTTCTTTAGGATGACTCCCTAAATGTTTTCTTACGTTCAGCGACTTGTTCTATACTTATGTTATTTTCTATTCAAATCCTAGACAAAGATCAATGCGCACTGAATTGACCCAAAACTAACTTATTTACCTGTTAGAGTAAATCAGCAGGCGGTTAACCATTTTAAGTGCAATCCAAAACACACTCTAAATAAAAAATTAAATGAGGTTCCTGAAGTGTTTGTGACATATATAATTTATGATAAGGCATGCGGCAAACTAACTTTTTTTTTGGAGCTACTCTCAAAGACAAAGACAGAGGAAAGTCTTTATTTTGAGAGTGTAGTTGTCTTTTAGATTCATTTAAAAGAAATAATGAGAACGTAAATCTTACCAGCATTGACTTGTGCGTTGTAGTAATAGTCACCACAAAGGAAGGATCCTCCTCAGCTTTATTGATTTTTGCTAGACACATTTTATCTTCACTTGTAATGTATTTAAATGCACATTTATCACCTTGCGATATATTATTACTTCGCATGAAGGCACGCCAACCGTTTGACAAGCGGTATTGTGTCGAGAGCTTTCGTTTGTCCTTCCGTACAGCCATTTGACACTCATTTCCGTCAAGGCTTATAACTAATATGTTTTCCTTGGTATCTATTCCGGCCAGCCTTGCAAAATCGGTCGGCAAGTTCTAATAATATCAATATGCAAAAAAAAGGGAATTAGTACCGTTCCATGTGTATCATTATTGCTTACACGCTAATTTTATAAGATAAAGGCAAGTTGGTTCCTTCTTATTTTATTACTATATAGACACTTTAGAAGAAATCCAAATCCCAAACACCCTCCTAATGCTAACTATTCAATTAGGCCGGTGTTCTTTAGTTTTTTTTAACCTGATTATTTGTTTGATAATTTTTTCTTCAAATTGATTTTGAAAGTACGTATTGCTCAAAACCGTTTAATTACTTTGAAAACAAAATCAACAAGAAGAATGAACCAGTTTATTTTTGCTGATAAAGAATCAAATAAAAACACTTTTTAGGTAATTTTGAGTGTTTGATATCTGGCTGTTTTAAAGAAGCATGATATAAACTCTTTACGTGCAATATAAAACACTTTGTAGGCTAATATCTTACCAGCCGATTTTTGTGGATTGTAGTAATCGTTGCCACGAAGAAAGGATCCACATCATCATCAAGTTCAACATCTTCATCCTCATCCTTGTCATTATCATCCTCCGAGTCCTTATCATCCATACCATCATCATCCTCCACATCATCAGCATCAACTTCCGTCACTGGAGCTTCGGCGGCTGGCGGGAGGGGCCTTGCTCGAGTTTTAGTCTTTGTGATCTTTGCTAGACATATTTTATCTTCACTTGTGATGAACTTAAATACACATTTATCACCTTCCGATATATCATTACTTTGCTGGAATTCCTTCCACCCTGTAACCACGTAGTAACTCGTCGAGTTTCTCTTTTTGTCGGATTGCACGGGCATTTCCTTCTCATATCCGTCATCATTTTTTAAAGTTATGGTTTCTCTGGTATCTATTCTTGCCAGTGCAACAAAATCTGGCGAGAACCGCTAATAATGCCAACAAACAAACAAAGAAAGTTGAATTAAAGGTGTGTTTCGTGTTCGTTATTGAAACTGTTTATATAGTTATTTTATAAGGAATATGCACCTAAATATAATCAAGTTGGTAACTACTTATCTTTAAACTTCGTACTAGATAGTCAAATCTCAAACACTCAATATGGCAAATGATTATAAGCAAGGTAGACAGGTAGTCAAATTGAGCAATGCTAGATCCACAAAAACTTAACAAAATTAAATCCACATAATGATTCGGCAACTAAATATGGAGGGTAAAAATGAAAAAAGAGAAACTATGATGCAATATGATTGGACTACAATACATGCCAAGTCATTATGTTGATATCTTTTTGTAAATTATCTGTGGATGTAGCTGGATGTAGCATTAGACAGTCAAATTAGGGGCTTTTGCTTACGTTCTCAAAGCGACTAATTTTATTAACGTTTTTTGAGGGTTGTGACTTCAAATAAAGTATCATATATGTTGTATTGCTTGGCGAGAACCACTAATAAGACCAACACATAAACAAAGAAAGTTGAATTAGAGGTGTGTTTGGTGTCCGTTATTACAACTATTTATTAGCTATTTATCAGAAATAGTTACCTATTACCTAAATATAATATAACAGCTACCTACTTATTTTTATGCTATATTATAATAAACAGACAATCCCGAACACCCCCTAAGGCAAATGATTCCAAGCAAATTAGTTGAACTAGGGGCGTTTTTTAAGTCTTTAAAGCAGCTTATATGTTTGATGTTTTTTACAGGAAGTAACTGTTTACAAATTAAAGTAGAGTTCTTTTTAGAACTTGCTTCTTTATTTTTAGAACTAATCTTTTGTTTTTACAACCACTTCTTTGTTGCTGTTAAAAAAAAGTGTATATCTCTGATGTTTTTAGAGGAATCGATTTCTATACAAAGTATTATTCATAATTGTAACGAGTTCTATATTGCTAATAAACAGATGTAACCAGTTTTACCTATTTGGCTACACTAAAGAATCAAATCTCTTAGTAGTTTTGCACAGGATGCAATTAATCAACCCTTTCAAAAGCAACTTTTAATAGGCTAAAAATAAAAAAAATAAAAAATGCTTACCAACTTATATTGGTTCGCTTTTGAGATATTCAGTATGAAAGAAGGATCTCCATCATCACCATCATGATCATAATCATCTTCCTCATTGTCATTATCATCATCTTCATCAACAAGTTTAGCATCTTCACCCTTGCCCTTCTCAACCACATCCTCATCGTCCATATCATCATTATCAACAGGAAGCTTCTTGGTGATTTTTGCTAGACACATTTTATCTTCACTTTTAATGTACTTAAATACACATTCATCACCATCCGATATATTATTACAACGCTTGAAAGCCATCCAGCCCACTGAAAAGCAGTACCGCGTAAACCATTTTAATTTGTACGACTGTAAGGCCATTTGCATCTCATTTCCGTCAAGACTTTTTATTATTATGTTTTCCTTGGTACCTATTCGAGCCAACGCCACAAAATCTGTCGGAAGCAGCTAATATCAACATGCAAAAAAGACAAAATTGAATTAGAGGTGTACCTTGTTTATTGTCACAACTTATATGGTTATTTTGTTAGAAATAGGCAAGTTAGAACTACTTCTCTTAATACTAATAAGACAAATCTAGACTAGCCAAACCCCCCTAAGCTAATGGTTATTTTAAAGTTGCTTAGAAAACGATTTCAAAACAAAGTATGATTCGCCACAAGGGTGCAATATACTCAACAGTTAAAATAAGCAGATGTAACCAGGATTACATATTTTTCTAATAAAGAATCAAATAAAAACACTTATTAGTAACTTTAAGACTGCAATATATACATGTTTGAGAGTAAATATGAGCATGCAATAAAGTGATAAACATTTTTAAGTGAAATCCAATACAGTCTATGTGATCATGACTCTTACCAGCATACGGTTGTGGGATGGAATAATAGTCACCACAAAGAAAGGATCCGCGTCATCAACAGGTTTGACATTTTCGTCCTCATCAGTATCATTGTCATCCTCCACATCCATACCATCATCAACTTCCGTCGAGGAAGCTTTGGTGATTTTTACTAGACACATTTTATCTTCACTTGTAATGTACTTAAATACGCATTCATCACCTTGTGATATATTATTACTTCGCTTGAAAGCCACCCAACCCACTGACAAGTGGTATTGTGCTGAGTTGAATCGTTTGTCCAGTCGTACAGCCATTTGACTCTCATTTCCGTCAATACTTTTCATTATTATGTTTTCCTTGGTATCTATTCCGGCCAATGTTATAAAATCTGGTGGTAGCGGCTGATACCAATATGCAAAAGGAAAAAAAAAAGGTAATTAATTAGAGGCATTAGTTATTACTGAAGTATCTTATAATTTTTCGTTAACAAATTACAACAAAAACTTAGTAATCTACAATTAAATATTATATATTAAAACTGAACTTAAGATTTGGTATAACATATATGATTTATGATAAGGCATGCTGCAGACTGATTTTGCAGCAACTCTCAAAGACTGATAAGTACAATCCAAAACACACTATTTGCCAGCTAGAATCTTAGAAAAAAATAATGAGATCGTAAATCTTACCAGCATAATGTTGTTGGTTATAGTAATAGTCACCACAAAGGAAGGATCCCTATCATCAACATGAACTTCTTTCGTCCGAGCTTTAATGATTTTTGCTAGACACATTTTATCTTCACTTGTAATGTACTTAAATACACATTTATCACCTTGTGATATATTATTACTGTGCATGAAGGCATGCCACCCGTCTGACAAGTGATAACGTGTAAAGAGCTTTTGTTTGTACTTCCGTACAGCCATTTGACACTCATTTCCGTCAAGGCTTATCATTATTATGGTTTCCTTGGTATCTATTCCAGCCAACCCCACAAAATCGGTCGGCAGGACCTAATAATATCAATATGCAAAAAAGGAAAAAAGAATTAGTGGTGTTCCGTGTTTTTCATTATTACTAACACACACTAATTTTATAGATATAGGCAACTTGGTACCTTCTCATTTTATAACTATATAGACACTTTAAAATAAGCCAAATAGAAATCCTAAACACCCTTCTAAAGCAAACTATTCAATTACGGGTGTTCTTTGATTTTTTAAGCTGCATATTTGTTTAATGTTTTTTTTCTTTAAATCGACTTTGAAACTAGGTATTAAGTCAATACAGTTTAATTGCTTTTAAAACAAAATCAACAGTCAAAGTAAGCAGAATGAACCAATTTGTTCTTGCTGACAAAGAATCAAATAAAAACACATTCTATGTAATGAACCCTTTTAAGTGCACAAAAAAGACACTCATTGTAGGCTAAAATCTTACCAGCCTAAATTTGTGGCTTGTAGTAATTGTTGCCACAAAGAAAGGATCCACATCATCAACAGGTTCAACATCTTCATTCTCATCCTTATCATCATCATCATTAATTGGAGTCGCCTGAGCTTCGGCAGCTGGCGGTGGCTTGGTGATTTTTGCTAGACATAGTTTATCTTCACTTGTGATAAATTTAAACACAACTTTATCTCCTTCTAATATGTTAGTACCTTGCATGAAATCCTTCCACCCCTTCAACAGAAAGTACCGTTTTGTATGGTAACCGTATTGTGTATCAAATTGCACGGGCATTGCCATCTCATTTCCATCAAGACTTCTTAATGTTAAGGTTTTTTTGGTATCAATTCCAGCCGACCGCACAAAGTCTGCCGGCATGCGCTAATACATCCAAAAAAATTAAAACTTAATTGAAGGTTTTTCACGTTTGATATTAAAGCTGCTTATTATTTGCTTATTTTACATGTAGTATGCACCTAAGTTTAATCAAATTGCGACCTACTTATTTCTACACTATATAAACTCTTTAGAATCTCTAATCCTAAACATCTCTAAAGCAAACTATCTTAATCAATGTAGTTGATATTATGGGTTATCCTTTAGTTGTTAAAGCTGCTTATTTGCTAATCTTCTTTAGAGGAACCAAATTCAAAACCATCTTTAAAAACTGCTTATTTGCTAATGAATAACTTTCAGCACGTTTAAGTTCATAATAATTTATGTTTTTTTTTTAAAGTTATGTTTATTTACCTATCATAAAGTAAATAAGCATGCAATAAAAAATTTAAGTGCAATCCATAACACTTGATAAAGCTAAGATCAGAATAGGCGAACTTGAATAACGTTGATTGTAAATCTTACCAGCACACGGTTGTGGGTTGGAGTAATAGTCACCACAAAGAAAGGATCATCTTCATCAACAAGTTCAACATCTTCATCCTCATCCTTATCATTATCATCTTCCGCGTCGTTATCATCCATACTATCATCATCTTCCACATCATCAGCATCAACTTCCATCAGTGGAGATTCGGCGGCTGATGGCAGGGGCCTTGCTAGAGTTTTTTTCTTGGTGATTTTTGCTAGACATATCTTATCTTGACTTGTGATGAATTTAAATACACATTTATCACCTTCCGATATACCATTACTTCGCTGGAATTCCTTCCACCCTGCGGCCACGTAGTAACTCGTCGACTTTCTCTTTTTATCAGATTCCACAGTCATTTCCTTCTCAGATCCATCTTCATTTTTTAAGGTTATGGTTTCTCTGGTATCTATTCTGGCCAATGCTACAAAATCCGGCGAGAACCGCTAATAGTGCCAACAAACAAAGAAAGAAAGTTGAATTAGATGTGTGTTTCGCGTTCATTATTAAGTCGTTTATATCGTTATTTTATAAGATATTTGCAGCTAAATATATTCAAGTTGATAACTATCTTTATACTGTAGAAATCAGAGGGAAAATGACTAATTATATTAATTAGATTCTTGAACAATGAAGATTACAGGACAATAAATAGTAGACAAACTAACCTAACCCTAGAAACTAAACGGGCCAAACCCAACGGGCTTGCGGGCCTTTATTATCTAACACCCCCTCTCAAACTCATAATGTGGCAGCGGTATACATTGAGAGTTAGTCAAACATAAAATAAAACTAAAACGGAAAAACAACCAGCCACCTTCGGAGGGTCCCAGAGTGCAGACGAAGTCTCATTGTGATGCAATCCAAATAGGTGCTGATTTATACAGATGCAGATTCAGACAGATGCACATTCTGACACATTATTCAGAGAGAGATAATCACACAAATACGGAGAATCACACAAATACGGAGATGAACAAGAGCAGACAGACAGAAGATTTAAAGAGATCTAAACAGAGGTAGACAACAGCCACATGCAGACGGAGCAGGCAGCAACAGACAATACAGACAAGAATATTTAATATGAATAAATATAATAAACATAACTTGTATGCAAGAATTTCATAACCAATCGAGGCAAAACCAGACAAAACCAGACGGATGCAGAGCCAGATGTAACCAACATATCCAAGCAACGAGAACCAAAATATGTTGTTGATATCGAGATGCAACCAATTTTCAATTCAATACCGATACGGATACCAATACCAATATCAATCTAAAACCAACACCAACACATTACAACCTGGTGCAAATAATACCGATACTGATCCCAATACTAATACAATTACCAAATCATCCAAAACTAATACGGAAGCAAACAAAAGTTGCGAAACCTTAATTAACATCGAATAGTCTACCACGTTTCTTCGTCAAAACATAGCATCCAAACAAAACTACAAGCTCTTTAATATTTAATATGAATAAATATAATAAACATAACTTGTATGCAAGAATTTCATAACCAATCGTGTGTTCGAAATCAACCGATCCACTACACACCCATCTATTGAAGGGTAATTGGTTTTCCTTGATTATTTTCACAAAAACATACAGTATAGGTTACAAGGAAAAGGCTTGAGCCAAAGATAAGACCTACAACTCATCTACACCAAATTATGATAAGGATAATATAATCATACCAAAAATAGGACACGCCTATTATGGTCATAATAAATGACATTAATTATATTGACTAATACGCCTCCGCAGTTGGAGCGGGAGGAGGCCGTACGCTCAAACTGGATCGAAATTCTTCAAACAATGCGGAAGGCAGCCCTTTGGTGAAAATATCGGCATATTGAAAACGAAAGGGCACATGTAGAACTCTAACCTGACCAGAGGTAACCATATCTCGGACGAAATGAATGTCAATCTCAATGTGTTTCCCACTACACACCCATCTATGAAGGGTAATTGGTTTTCCTTGATTATTTTCACAAAAACATACAGTATAGGTTACAAGGAAAAAGGCTTGAGCGAGCCAAAGCATAAGACCTACAACCATCTACACCAAATTATTAAGATTAATATAATCCATACCAAACAATAGACACGCTATATTGGTTATAATAAATGACATTAATAATATTGACTAATACGCCTCCGCAGTTGGAGCGGGAGGAGGCCGTACGCTCAAACTGGATCGAAATTCTTCAAACAATGCGGAAGGCAGCCCTTTGGTGAAAATATCGGCATATTGAAAACGAAAGGGCACATGTAGAACCACTAACCAGACAGAGTAACCATATCTATCGGACGAACTGAATGTCAACTCATGTGTTTCTACGTTGATGTTGAACAGGGTTGACAGACATATAAACAGCACTAACGTTATCACAGTAGACAAGAAGTTGCAGATCGATAAAGGAGATGTTAACGACACGAAGAGATTACTAAGTCCCCCCATGCAGTTTCATTTCTGTTACAACGTTAGCAACACCCTGGTATTCAGCTTCGGCACTAGAGCGTGAAAGAGTGTGTTGTCGTTTAGCGGACCGTTATCACCTAAAAAAACACAATAACCTGAGATAGACCTGCGTGTAGATGGACAACCCGCCCAATCAGCAGTATAACCAACCACTGAAGGCCTAAATCCAAAGTACCCTGAACATATCGCAAGATACGCTTGAGAGCAGCTAAATGTGGCTCTCTCGGATCATGCATATAAAGGCAAATCTGTTGAACTGCGTAAGATAAATCTGGATGTGTAAAAGTAAGATACTGGAGCCCCCGGAGCCCCCCTGCAAGGCTGCGATATAAAGTAGGATCCTGAACAGGAGCACCTTCCGGACCAAGTTTAGACTATGTATCAACGGGTGTCCGAGAAGGGTTACAAGTAACCATGTGAGCACGCTCAATGAGCTGTAGAGCATACTTCTTCTGTGACAAAAACAAACCTGTAGGAGTACGATCAGCAAAAATACCAAGAAAGTAATTAAGCGCCCCAAGATCAGTCATGTCAAACTCATTATTTAGAGAACCTATAATCTGCTAAAGTAAGGCTGGACAAGAAGCTGTGAGAATGATGTCATCCACATAAATAATAAATGACAAATGATAATATAATCATACAAAGAATAGGACACGCCTATTATGGTCATAATAAATGACATTAATTATATTGACTAATACCATCATCCAATCAAAATTTACAATCAAATTTTTCATTATTTAATTCAAACGATCCGGTAGAAATCAAACTTACAATTAACTCTTTTTTTCTTTTAAATCGACAGAATTGTATACAGCCGCAATCAATTCGAAGGTGCAGTCCAACTTGTAAAGCGTGAGATCCAAACAGCCAATACTTTCGAACGATCAAACTCTTTCGGTTTTTTTTTCATAGCTCTTGATACCATGTAAAAATCAGAGGAAAAATGACTAATTATATTAATTAGATTCTTGAACAATGAAGATTAGGGGTGTGCACGGTTCGGTGTGGGTCGGTTTTTGGCTAAATCCGAAACCGAACCGATATAGTCGGTTTTTATAAAACCAATAACCGAAACCGCTCGGTTTTTGGCGGTTCGGTTTTTTCGGTTTTTTAGTTTTTTCGATTCGGTTTTTCCGGTTTCAAACCGTCTATATTTAGTTGTGTCTAATTTATATTAATAATTTTGTTTTACGTAGAAAATAAGTTATTCTATTTTTTTTAATATGAGCCTAATAATATTTACTCAAATTTCTATAATTATACACATATAAATGAGACAAAAGCACATGCAAGTGAAAATACACATAGTATGATCATTGTTATATATGTAACGATATATTGTCACGTAAACACACGTACATGACAAACATTATAAAACCTCAAAGGGTATATATTATTGTAATTGTAATTGTAATTTGTACATTAGATTGTATGTGTATTTATACTAATGTCATAGCTTAGAGATTAAGCAACTAACACATAACCTAATGGGTACGGCCCATTTATACAATTACTGGCCCATCTAATCTAGTTTGGTCTAACACGCCCCCGCAAGCTAAGGACGGACAACAACCTGCAGCTTGGATCTTAGAAAGAGGAATCGAGGAGTTGGTAATGGCTTTGTAAAAATATCTGCAATTTGATCATGTGTAGATATATGTTGAACTCGAAGATCTTCTTGAGCAACCTTTTCCCGAAAAAAGTGAGTCTATTTCCACGTGTTTTGTACGCGCATAAAAAATAGGGTTAGTTGACAAATGTTGCACCAAGATTGTCACACCATAGTATAGGAGTTGAAGATGAACGGATTCCAAGCTCATTAAGAAGAGATTGAAGCCATGTGAGCTCAGCAACAGTGTCAGCAAGAGCCTTGTATTCAGCAGCTTCTGTAAAGGAACGTGAAACTGTACGTTGTTTACGAGCGGTCCAAGATATAAGATTTGAACCAAGATATATAGCAAATCCCCCGTGGACCGTCGATCATCTGAATCTCCAGCCCCCAGTCGTCATCTGAGAAAGCTTCAAAAGAAGTATCGGGATTACCTTTCCATAGCACGTCAGTAAAAGCTTGAAGGGTAGAACCAAAAGAACGACGTATGAGCATACCATGTTCAACCGTACCATGAAGATAACGTAAAATCCGTTTTAACTACAGACCAATGATTCTTGGTCGGAGCATGCATATATTAACATACCTTGTTAACAGCAAAAGCTATGTCAGGCCAAGATAGGGTAACATATTGTACAGAACCCACTACTTGTCGATATTTTACTGGATTAGAGAAAGCGGTAAGTTTGGGGTTTTTTTGTGTGTGTGTGTGTGTGTGGTGTGTGTGTTGTGGGGGTGGGGGGGGGGTGGGGGGGGGGGGGTGTGTTGGTTGTTGGGGGGTGTGGGGGGGGTGGGGGGGGGGGGGTTGGTGTTGTGTGTTTTTTTTGGGGGTGTTTTTGGGGGGGGTGTGGGGGTGGGAGGGGTGGGGGGGGGGGGGGGGGGGGGGGGGGGGGGGGGGGTGGGGGGGGGGGGGGGGGAGGGATGAGTTAGGTGTGAGAGTGGGGGTTGATGGGGTGTTGTATGGGGTGGGATGGTGTTTGTAATTATATGTGGGTATATTATATTGTTAGGAGGTGTGAGTGGTTTGGAGTTATATGGAGGTTATAGGTTATTGTAAATTGTTGGTGGTGTTGGTGGAAAGTGTGAGGGGTTGGATTTTGTAAATGACTTGGGTATATGGAGTGGAGATAGACAAAAGCACATGCAAGTGAAAATACACATAGTATGATCATTGTTATATATGTAACGATATATTGTCACGTAAACACACGTACATGACAAACATTATAAAACCTCAAAGGGTATATATTATTGTAATTGTAATTGTGATTTGTACATTAGATTGTATGTGTATTTATACTAATGTCATAGCTTAGAGATTAAGCAACTAACACATAACCTAATGGGTACGGCCCATCTATACAATTGGATCGGCCCATCTAATCTAGTTTGGTCTAACAAACATATATATACAGTGGCGGAACTAGGATATTTCATTACAGGGGGCAATAATTGTTAAGGGGGTTAAATAAGAAGATGTAATGTCTTTTTTTAGTGTAACTCGAAACAATTCGGGTCGGGTTCGGTTAAAAGGAAACCACTCTAATTAAGGGTAATTAACACAAGAAAAAGTTGCCAATATATGTAAAGGAAAACATGGTTCGGTTAAAAGCAAACCATTGTAGTTAGAAAAGTCGAGCATACAAGAAAACACAACGATGCATTATTTAACGAGCAAATAACTAGAGTAAAAAATGAGCTTGTAATATGGAGAAAAACAACTCATGTTAAGAACATTTTGCAAATTTAATGTTTAGTTATTTATAAATTACACAATATAAAAGCCAATATCAAAACATAAAGAGTATACACTCATCAAACAAAGTCATAAAAATAACCTTTAGTCACAAAAGTGACTTTTCAACTAAAAAGGGACATACACTTCTTCTTGTTATTTCCCTTCCAGCAATTAGTTGCCATTTGTATGTATAAACTATTAAAGTAAAGGATTTTATGCTGAACTAGAATTTGGTTCAGGGAAATTTTGAATAAAGGATGAGGGCAACATTGGCATAAGCATAAAAAGTTGAAAGATTTTACTCTATATTTAGAATATGTCAGAGAAAATGTAGAGGGCACTGCCCCACTACTCATTTATGCATAAAAAGTTGAAAGATTTTACTCTATATTTAGAATATGTCAGAGAAAATGTAGAGGGCACTGCCCCACTACTCATCAAATACCTTCGCCCATATATATATATATATATATATAAACATTAAAATATATATATGTGTATTATAATTCCACCCACAATAAATATGAATTTAAAAATTGGATTTATCATATATTTATTTATTTATTAACATTATATTAATTATATATTATTATAAAACTGGTTCGGTTCGGTTCGGTTTTTACGGTTCGGTTTTTGGACGAAAACCAAAACCGAAGAGAAATTTTTGGGTTTTTGAAAAAGTAAAAACCGAATCATCAGTTTCTAGTTTTGGTCGGTTTTTTCGGTTTTCGGTTTGGTTTCGATTTTTTAGGTTTTTTCTGCTCACCCCTAATGAAGATTACAGGACAATAAATAGTAGACAAACTAACCTAACCCAAGAAACTAAACGGGCCAAACCCAACGGGCTTGCGGACCTTTATTATCTAGCATATACTTCGTATTACATATAAACACTTGATATAGTCAAATCTCAAACACTAGATATGGCAATGATTCTTAGCAAGGTAGTCAAATTAGGGGCATTTTCTTAAGTTCTCAAAGCAACTAATTTTTTTAACGTTTTTGAAGGGTAGTGACTTCAAATAAAGTATCATTTAGATATGTTGTATTGCTTTTTAATACAATAATTTAAATAGAAAATGTGACCACTTTTAGCAGTTTTCAGTGTAACCTACAATGTGACATTGTGACTAGGGGTGTCAAAAGAGCCAACCGGAACCCGAACCCGAATAAGCCTATTCGGGTCGGGTCACTCAGGTCAATAAGCTTATTCGGGTCAACCCGAGTTCTAAATGGGGTCGGGTTCGGTATAGTTTTTTTAGCCTCGACCCGAATTGACCCGAACCCAACCAACCCGACTCGACTAACACTTTTGCATTGTAAACATATTGAAGTAAGCAATTTTTTAAGCATTTTACTTATATTCGGGTTGACCCGAACCCGAATTGGCCCGACCCTATTTGACCCGAACCCGACAAACCCGAGTTTTAAATAGGGTGGGGTTAGGGTATGTTTTATTAGTCTCAACCCGAATTGAACCGAACCCGGCCGGGTCAACCCGACTAACACCCCACCCACTTTGAGCAAATGTGACCACTTCTAGCACTATTCAGTAGTTCAATAACAATATGCTTATCTAGTTCTAACTTATTTACCTGTTAGAGTAAGTCAGCAAGCAATTAACCAATTTTAGTGCAATCCAAAACACACTCTAAATTTAAAATTAACTAAGATTAAGGAGGTGTTTGTGTTAGCTTATTTACCGAGTTATAAGCTTATGTTAATTTGGAAAGCTCATAAGCCCACTTTTTCTGCTAATGAGCTTATCAAGTTAAGCTTAAAAGCTTATCCAAGGCCACTAGTTTAACTTGATAAGTTCATATGCCCAATAAGCAGACAAACACCTCCTAAAGAATGTGATCAATAAATCTTACCAGCTTATTTTTGTTGCTTTTTGAGCTAGTCAATATAAAGAAAGGATCTCCATGGTCGCCATCAACATCCACATCATCATCCTCATTACCATCATAAACATAATCAATATCATCCTCATCTTCCACATCATCATCATCATCCATGTCATACAACACATCATCATCTTCTTCCATGTCATGATTATCCTCATCACCATCATCAACAAACTCAACATCATCCTCATCCTCCATATGATGATGATCATCTTCATCATCATCATCCATGGCATACACTACATCTTCATCTTCTTCCATGTCATCATCCACATCATCCACGTCATACACCACATCTTCTTCTTCTTCCACCTCATCATCCACAACCTTAATTTTGGGTACTAAAATCTTTTCACAGCCATTAACACTATAAATATGCATTATAAAAACACTAGAACCAACATATCTAAACAACAAAAATTCCCTAAACAACAATCCTACATCCTTAACAACATTGCACCAACCATCAACAAAACAATAGCTTTGATCATCAATTTTCTTCATTTTTAATTTCCACAAATACCCTCCATTTGCACTTTTAATTATTGGATCTTCCAATATTTCTTTTCTTAAGTGCTTTGTCACAAATTTAAGTGGCAATGGCTGCAAAAAAGTTATAAAAAGATTATTAAAAACACATGCAAACACATTTGAGTGTGTGAGAGTTAGTGAAGTACCAGATGAGGTGAAGATGGGTTCATCAAGATATGGAAGAAAGACGGTGGCCGTTGATTAGCCATTTTCCGGTGACTTTTTTATTTGGAGTTTGGTAGAGTGAAGCTTTGCTTTTTTCGAATAAAGTGCATCTTTTGATGTAAAATTTAGGAGCACGGGTGTGTGGTATATCTGTAAGAGCATGAGTCATGTGGTTTACACCTCATTTCACTTTAGAGCCGGTGTCATAATCAAAAAAGGATTGTCACGTCAGCTTTAACACCATAACACCAACACATAATAAAATCCCTCTGATCATAACACCAAAATAACCCATTTTTTTAGGACCCACTTTTTTTCCCTTTTACTTATTTAACCAAATTAAATATTTAATAATTTAATAAAATATAAATTAAAATAAAATAAAAAGTAAAAACTATATAAAAAATGAAAAATTGCCCTTTCGACCTGTCTTTCTTCTCTTGATATGTTTTGTCTTCCTCCTCTGTAACACACACCAAAAAATACACATAAACATACACTACACACACATACACACACTCAATAAACACACACACACATACACACTACCATAACAGAAACAAAAAGAAAAAGGAAAAAAGAACAAGGGTGCATTGAGGTGTGGCTGAGTTAATGTGCCCACCAACGCGATCCCCTCCTTTCACTTTTCAGTGTCATAACGCCGGGAACGGCATTGAAAATGCCCCCATGGCGTTATGACACCTAGCCCTCTTAGTCAGTACATTAAAACTAAAATTAGCCAAAAAGAACTTTATCAAAAAACTCAAGAAACTAAAAAATTTATACTCGAACCCGACCCTATTTTAATTTGGTTACACCGGGTTCGTTAATTCGGTCGGTTTCAAACTGGGTCGAGCCCATTCGGTTCGGGACGAACTCCAGAACAAATAATAGGGAAAATGTAATAAAAAAATGCTATTTTTTTACTCTTTTAAATAGAAAATTTATATTAAAAAAATTAACAAAATCTTTGTTCGGGTCGACTCGAACCCAAGTTAGCAAAACTTTTTCAACCCGATACCCGACCCTATCTAGCATTCGTGTTACTCGATTCACCCGCATAAATTTTTTTGAACCGGGTACCAGACCCGAATAAGCCTAATAGGAGTCGGGTCCGAATAGGCTTAACCCGACCCGAGTAACCTGACTCGAAAAAAATGATGGTGAAATTATTGTATTATAATCGTTCTTTATTTTTAGTTTTTTAAAAGAAGAAAAAAATTTCGTGATTATTTTTTATTTCAATTCTCTTGTGTTACCAAACAATGGAATTCAATAAATTTCTCATTCAATTTCATTTCTCTGAATTCTATTCTCTACTTCATTTCTAATCTCTGAAATTCTCTCTACCAAACGTGCCCTTATATATGCTTTTGATGAATTCTTTTAAATTTTTTTGTAAGTGTTAGAAATTTACACTTGGAAAAATCACATCAAATTTCTAAATTCATAGTTGATTTATTATTATAAAAATCACTTGTGATTTATGAAAACACATGTCATTTGTGGTTTTACAATAACAGATCATGTATGATTTTTTCAGACGTAAATTTCAATACTCAAAAAAACTCGAAAATTAAAGGTTTGTCGAAATATATTGAAGTTCACGTCTACTGTAAGATAAAAAATTATCTTCGCGGTTGTGTATTTATCGTGGCTTAATGATTTACCGTTTGCAAAATTCTTTATTAAAAAAAAAATGAAAAGTGTGTTTTTTGTCTTGATTAAAAAATAAATGCTCATGATTTGTTCATTTAATCTTTAGAAAATAGGTGATTTGTGTTAATTTGTCTCTTCAAACCATTATGATTATGTGTAAGAACATAAGTTGTGTTGTTTCACGTCATCACGTTTTCTTCTTAACACAACCCAGTCATTTACACGCTAAAAACATATTGTTTTTCTTAATTCACGCCTTGTATCATTCAACAAATGAACAAACATGTCACAACAGTTCATTTCTATGCTATATCGCAAGCCAAAAGATGGTGTGCGTTATAAAGTACCCTATTTATCGCACATAGCGGTGTGGTAACATGTTATGGCTTGAGCTATTGACGCTTTGACAATGTGGTAGCACCTTGTGATCTAAATAATACCGAGATCGTTTTTACAATTTTTATATATTATTTTTTCACTAAACAATTTAAATCTGGCTCATATATCTTTTTAAGGGATAAAAAAAACTAGAGAAAATTATCAAAGGGACAAATACTTCACATTTTTCCATGAAAAATACGCTTTCAACCTCCTCTTCTCAAAATGTGCACACTCTACCGCTCTACTACTCTATCACCCTAAATGATTAACACGTGGCATAAATAAGGTATTTTTTATTTGCCCACAAATCTGTGGACTGGCCCATCACTTTATACAATATTACCTAAGTATCCAAACCCCTATTTTGTTTGTTTGTCCACGTCAGATGCTTTACCGCTCTACCGAGGGCTGCTGTACCAGCTTAGGGCACGGTGCCAAATCTGTACTTTTTTTCAAAAGATTTTATCGTAAATCGTGCCCCCTTTTTCCAAAACACATAGTTAACAAAATATTCTCTTTCTCCAAACACACACTCAAATGCACACACACTATCTTCGCCGATCCTGTTCATTGTTCCGATCAAAAATATTATCATTTCATCGTTTTTACAGGCGGTCGCCCTATCTTCGTCGATCCGATCAAAAATACTATCATTTCAATCGTTCTTGCTATCATTTCAATCGTTTTTATGGCTGAAAGACAATATGTAAGTTTTTTTATATAATTATTGATTGTTTGTCAAAAAAAATTGAGTTTTTAAATTAATCATCACATTTTAAAAATTATTTACCAATTTAAACTACCCATTGGACTATTTGGAGATTTAAAAATTATTTTCCTAGAAGCGGCCATCAAAGGAGTTGAATGAAATAAAACTCTATTCATTTAATTGGATCAATTGGTTCTGTAACCCTTGCAACACTCTTTGTAATTAACCTTTGTATTATTGGATGTTCCTAGTGACTTACTAGGTGGCCGTTTTTATATATATTATTATCCTCTTCTGTTGTTCAAAAAAAATGTAACAAGTTATTAGTCATCATAATTTTAAAATATCTGTCTATTGAAGTTGAAATTTGAATTTTATATAGTTGATATCTTAGGTTTAATTTTTTTTTTTGATTTGATTACAGTTGATATCTTAGAACTTAATCTTAAAGTTATTACTATTAGGTAAATAATTTTAAAAATTGTGATTTTTAGTTAAAAATGCAATTTTCTTTTTATAATTATTGTTTTTCCAACATTTATATTTACAATTGCTTTGAATTTATTTAGGTTTATGATGCTAAGGTTAGTATTACATCTAAGTTACACATTCTAACAATCATAAGATCGAAGTTGAGTTGGAAGAAGGATCGTCTTGGTATTTTTAGTCGGATTGTTTTTGGACCATGGTTAGCATACAAACTACCTCTCATGATAATCACTTGTTGAATTTTTTACTTTAACACCAAAGGTACGTGGATAACCCTAGTACGAATTTGCCACTCATGTTTGATATTGATGGTCGTACTTTAGAATTTGGTAGAGGGGATTTTTGTTTAATTACTGGTTTTCGGTTTGGCAAAGTTTTTTTAGACCCTAAAGAGAAAGATAATGTTGAATTTCATCACCGTGTTTTCCTAATGATTGCTAATTTAAATGGTAAACATCTCTTAGACCTTGTTAAGAAAGATCTTGAGTTTGATGAATTGGATGATGATAATGTTGTATATGTTTATTTGCTCCTAGCGTTAGATTATGTTTTTATGGGTCAAGAGCTTACACATGTACTTTCAAACGCCTTTGTAAATTTAGTAGATGATTTTTATAAATGGGATGCATTTCCATTGGAAGAATATATGTGGTCAGAATTCCACAAAAGGGATTATAACATGGTGGCAAAGCATAATATCATTTGAAAATGTTAAGAAGCAATCCAAGATACATGGCCACTTATGCGTTGAACGGTTTTGTTTTTCCATTGAAGGTTGGTTTCTTTCATATTCATGTGCTTTCATTATGTTTTTCCATAGAAGGTTGTTTTCTTATTAATGTATAAGTTTAGAAAACCTTTATGTGCTTGTGATGAATTTGATATGACCTTGTCTGTGTAATATATATGTCATATGAAATGTATGAAATATATGTTGACTGAGATAGCTTAGAATGTTGATTGTTGACTGAGGTGCATATGAAACTGAGGCGCGTACGAAATTTATGAAATGTATGTTGATGGTTGACCGAGATTTATATTTAGCAATCGAGGTTACTGAGTTTATAAGGCTTGCGTGTCAAAAGTTATGTTTAAGTCTAGGTCGTGTGTTTTTGGTTTTATGAAATTAGTTTTTATGAGTTTGAAATAAGGTTAAGTTACTTTTATATGAAATTGTGTTGCATATGAAATGTATGAAATGTATGTTGATCGAGATTTACGAAAGGTTTTTCAAATGAAATATCATTACGATGAATTATAGGTATGTTATAAAATTGTTTTGTATAAGAGGTTAGATTCCATATAAGTTAAGTTTATGTTACTGATTGGTTTTGATTCATAATAGATATGAGGTTTGGAGACATTCTCTAATTTAATCCATTGGTGGCGTAAAGATGCCGACGTGATACCCTGTGGTGTTGCATGGAGTAATGGATTAAAGTTTGAAAAATCACATTATGACAGCGTGTTTTATTCGCGAAATTCAACTTTTCACAGACATACCCTTTCAGCTAAAGAGATGAATGAACTTTGGTGGAGATCTAGTTTAGATTTTTTTAAAGGGTCACCCCGTCTACTCCATTACTTAGATTAACTACAAGAGGTACTAGTAATTCCTCGAGTTTTCATACCCGTATTCAGACAGAGGTTCGTCATGAGGTACATGTTCGTACTGAAGTGCATAGGTTTGTTGATGAAGAAGAGGTGCATACTCGAGCTGTTGATGAAGAAGATATACGACCTTGAATTGTACTTGAGACAATTGTCAAAGAACAATAACAGAAGGTCGTTGATATGCAACGTTGTTTGCTTTCACTTAATCAAATTATGAATACGCAAAACACTGGGCCATCTGATGTTGATCATAATGTTGTTATGGAAGGGGTCAACCACTCTAAAAGTGTTGATCATCTTGATATGGTTTCGTCCTTTACATAACATCTTACCTTGTTATAATATTCAAAGAAATATCCTTATTTAAATTGTTTGTAGAATGGGAATGATCCGAGAATGTTCTTGTTGGTGGTCTTGACCACCAGTCTATGGAAGGGGTTAGCCAGTGTATGAATGTTGTTCATCTTGATAAGGTTTGTGCTTTACTTTATCGAATGCAAATTTCCTTATATAACATATCACTTTTTAAAAATATTCCAACAAATATCCTAATTTAATTCTTATTGTAGAATTGGAATGATGATTCCTATAATTTTCCTGTCGATTGTCTTGACCACCAGTCTATGGAAGGGGTCAGCCAGTGTATGAGTGTTGATCATCTTGATAATGTTTGTGCTTTTCATTATCCTGCATACATATTTCCTTTACATAACATCTTACTTTGTTATATTATTCCAACAAGTATCCTTATGTAAATTTTTTGCAGAACTGGAATGACAAATCCGAGAGTGTTGCTATCAATGGTCTTATTAGTTTACGATCCCAAGATGTTGATGATATTTCAAAGGGTTGACTTTAATTGTAAATATGGTGTATGTATTTTATTTATTAAATTACCTTGTTAATGCAATATTTTGTAGAAATCTCCTATTGTGGGTGATCATGATTCAAAAGCCAAGGATAATGAAGAATTTTCTCATTCTGGTAGTTTTCTATCTACACAAAACGTTAGAGAACTAATATAAAAACATCTTTAACACGCCTAATGACCCGGATTATGTTCAGGTAATTTATCAATGATTTTTTTATATTTTGTTTTTGGAGGAACCTGATTTGCAGATGTTTCATTATAGGATGATGCGTATATTCTTTTAAATAGACCAGGTTTTAAATTTATAAACTGCGAACCATCCTAAGATGTATATACACACTAAAAAAGCAGTGTACCCGGTCGCATGTAGTAAACTTAGGATAAGTCTGAGGTCGACCCAAAGAGCTATGTGTAAGGCTTCTAAAACAAGGCTATCTACTATAAAACTTGAAAGCAATTTAAATTATCGCGTTTGGATTTGAGAACATGAAAAATTTAGTTGAAATGATTTAAGTATGGTTTAAGGGAAGAGAGTGCAATCCTAATTACTTCTTAATCAGCTTAATGATTCAATGATTCTACTAATTGGGAAAGTTAGGATCGAATGGTCAACAATTCCTCACTTAGCTCGCAGAATTCCAACCACACTGGTCATAGTAACCGGAATTTTGTCTCACTGGTCATGGTAAGCAAGCATCATATTTAGTATTATTATGATCAAAGTATTACCAAATAGATACCAAGAATTAACAAGAAACAAATGAATCAAAATGATAATTAATAAGAAAAGCTTAGCTGAAAATTGTAATCATACAATAAATATCACTGTCAATTAATGAAAGTAATGAAAACATGATAATCAAACCAAACTAGTATGATGATGATGTCGGGACCAGCTTCTCTCTTCTATGATGGCTGTGAAGTGCTGGAAAATGACTTGGGATGATGTCAGTCGTCCCCTCAGATGGGAGGAAGAAAGGATGATAAATGAGGCTGAAGTCGGCCTCTATTTATAGGTTTCTGATGGTTTACAGCGTAACTAATTCGTTGGTTTACACCGTAACCTTGCTGATGTGGACTTTCCAAAATATAAGCAAAATAGACTTTACGGCGTAACTAAATGGAAGGTTTACGGCGTAACATAAGTGTTTATGGCATAACTGTAGTGGTTATGGCGTAACGTAGGTGGTTATGGCGTAATAGAAGTAGTTATGGCGTAACCTCTTCAACAACATTATAGTTATTACAAAATTGTGGCTCTTCAGTTGTGATCCGGCTTTAACCCCAAAATACAAAAGTTGTAGATATCAGTTTCCTCTTTCCATGGCCACTTGAATCGGCTTCAAAGGAGTTAGTATGAAGAAGTTATGGTCGAAATACTAGAGCACATTTCCCGAGATATCTCAGGAGCATTTCTTCTTCGGCTTCGTTTCTTCACATAATTGTTTCACAAGCCTTTCATAGTAACTCCAATTCATAAGTGGATAGCTTCATATATATTATTCTTTCGTCGAAGCATCCATTAATCACGTCACTAAACTCTAATGCCTTGTTTATCTTGATATTATTGTCTAATTCTCGTGTTTCTTGCCAAATGCTTGTGTTTTTCCTGAAAACAATAAAATAAATGATTAAGTATCATATTTAGGTATTTATAAGATATTTGCAAGCATTTTCATAGTGAATTTGACACTAAAAAGTATTAAATATTTGATGTTTTCAAATATCCCCTCACTTGACTTCTACTTGCCCTCAAGTAGAACCGTTAGAATAATTTATAAAAAGATTTCCCCAATTTAACTCGGAGACATGAATTTATAAGTTACTTATGCTAGAAAACCTCAAAGCGGAACACCTCACGAAAAGGGGATCGAAAACACTTAACTCTAATTACTAATCTAAGTGTTTAATTTCGGGGTGATCACTTAATTGCACAGTCATTGCATGTATTCTATCATAAGCTTGGAAAGTACACAAATCTCCACCAGCTAGAATTAGGGTCTAAACAGTCTTAAATGCAACATATGTGACAAACAGGTTTAACAAGGTGAATCATCCTACAATCTTCACCAAAAGCGTTACACCAATAAGGGCGACAAATCACATATACACGTCCATAACGATGGAATAAACATACATGATTGCAATCAAATCCCTCATTCAAGCAAAACCAATGGTTAGGATGTAGAACAATATAGGGTAGGATAAGACACATGATACACATCAATTGTTGTTAAATAAAAACACAAAATAGTCTAAAGTAATCTAAGGTTGTCATAACTAGCTACTGTCCATCCATAAGTCCAAGAGTCTAGGTCTGAAAATCTGATCTTAT
This sequence comes from Tanacetum coccineum, assembly GCA_026074375.1. NCBI lineage: Eukaryota > Viridiplantae > Streptophyta > Magnoliopsida > Asterales > Asteraceae > Tanacetum > Tanacetum coccineum. The sequence continues at coordinate 84,026 of BQNB010008883.1, forward strand.
AAATGAGCTCCTAGCTCTATTCTTCACAATTATTAAAATGGCTTATAGTTGCACCATCTTTATATTTTTAGCACATAGATGGCTTATAGTTGCACCATCTTTTCTTTTTAAACATGCAAATGCTATAGGAGTTTATATCTTTTTATTATTTCCCCTGCAGCATTTGATATCAAACGTACATCCCCGCACTTGAGATGAACAATATCGAAATAATGATACATGGGGGGTCTTTATAGATCATTACTGATAGGTCTTCCACGAATGCATAAAATCTTCGTACCTAGTCCCTTGAACCATGGACTTAAGTAGCCAGAGATTTCAACACAAAGAAAATAAAGACTACAGGATATGCTAAGGCGAAATGGTGTCACGAAACATATCGGGTTTAACAGGGATAGATTTAACAATGTGATCTAGGGGAACAATGGGTTTTACACATGGAGGTCGACAAGTTAGTATGACAAGTCGATAAACACACATACACACATAGGCTTTTTGGGTGATTTCCTAAGATGTTGCCTTCTTGAACTGTCTTTTCCAACTAATCAATTAGGTCCCGAAAAGATGTACAGGCCAAGTTCTAAAGTCTACAATACTACCGGCACACTCATATTTTTTGTGGATTTTTGTATAATAGATGAAAATGGAATAATAGGCTTAACCTCACCAATTAAATTAAAGGGTAATTGTGCATCGGCAAAGATTTATTCTAGTTCGGTAAGAAAAACATGTCAAATTTTTAAAATTGGCACTATTTTTTAAAGAAAACTAGAAAATCAAAGGCAAATATAGGTCAAATGGTAATTCTACTCCCATCCCCTCGCTTGGTGTGTACATTGTCCCTTTTGTACATTAAAGAAATGAAATAAAGAGAGTAGAATTAGAACAAAAAAACCCTTCTAGATTTGCTCGGTATGATGAAGAGACAACATGCTCTAAGCCGTGCTCCAAGTCTGCTTCCTCGAGCAACATCCATCATCACAAATTGTCCCAACATTATCATCAACATGGTATCCAACTAATCCGGTTTTAAAATGATTTCCTGCAGCCAAGCTAGCATTACTCCACATACTTCAACCTGTATGGTTGCAAGAAAACTAATACCAAACATAAATCCGGCAAAAAGAAAGATACCAAAATGTACAAGATAGAAATACAATCCTAACTCACTTTCGTAGGAATCATGGTTGCATTTAGCGTATGCAAAAATCCTTTTAAACCACTTGGTAGCCCAAGTGGACGAGTGATGTCTCGTGAGGGTTTCCAGAGAACATACCCACAAAGTTCATTTACCAAGTATACACGGGTTTTGTAAGAATTTCAAACATTTTGAGATTAGCAGAAAGGGATTACTGCGTAACCATCGAATGAGTTACGCCGTAATAATGTGGTTTGGAAAATTTAAAAATTATTAGATCCGGTTACTGCGTAATCATATGAAACATTACGCCGTAACAATATTAATTACGCCATAACCATTATAGTTACGCAGTAATTTGCTATATTTCAGCAACCACTTAACCACATAAAACGAGTCGTGGAGACCTCGAATTCCATTCCCTTGTAGAGAGAACCTGCAAAACCAAGTTAAAAACATACAAACCCAACTAAATGCATAATTTAAATTAAGAAAAGCATAATTACAAGGATAAGCATGGGATGCCTCCCACGAAGCGCTTGTTTTTGTTCGAGTCACTAGTTTGACTCCACCCTTATTTAGTAATCAACAGGGTGTTCATCTCCTCACTTGAAATCAAGTGTAGGTGATAGTTGCCACATTTACCATAAAGGTGTAAGTAGGCTATGGGTAGGGCGTATGAGGTTAAAAATTTATACTTGTGAGGAGTTGTAAACTCCCTTTTTACCTCATTGGAAATGAATAACGGTATGGTGTGTAGCAAGAAACTTGACTGATCATTGATCTCCATAATAACTAATAAGAGGTCTTTAGCAAGTCTCCATTGTAACGCTTCTTCAGTACCTGAATGATCAATTTCGTGGTTTTCATCCATTTTAATGTCATTCATAGGAACTTCCTCTTTTTCCTCTGCAATATCAATATTCTTTTCAACCTGTTCACTATCACTAGCAAATTCATTAGTAGCAGGGAAAGTAGGAAGGTCAGGAAGTTCACCATCCTCTTGGTCACTATCCACATAATCAGTGATTATCATTCACACATGTTTGGAATTCATGTTTCATCTTTCCTAGGTTTTCAACTCCTATTTTGAACAAGTCATCCAAGATTTCATCTAAACTGGAATTCTCCTTATCTGAAGGTGGGTTAGGTGTGTGTTGTGATTGATTGGAAAGTGAGCTGTGAAAACATGAGTGGGAACATGTATCTTTTACTTTTTCATAGTTGATATCGTTAATTTATCTCGCATATTACTCTATGGTCTTATTATCAATTGTCATGTGACTTTTTACGATGCCCACATAATTGATAATGGGCACAAGGTCCGAGGAGTTTGAAAAACATACGAGAGTAAAGGAGGAAGACTTACGATACTCTTCATCCTTCTCAGTAGGAGTCAGGATATACCAAAATTTATTTCTAGCGGAGGCAACACTCTTCTTGAGGGTGCAACGCATTTCTGATTTCTTATGCCTTCCCCTCGGTACATCAAATATTCACTTAGGTATATTACTAAAATCGGTCCATTCTAAACTTAAAATACTTTAAATCTAAAACCCCCATTCAAATCAAAAATCTAAATATAGCTCCCATGGCAACGGCGCAAAAACTTTATGCGTATTTTTAGTTTAAATAGATCAGGTTATAAATTTATAAATGCGGAACCACTATGTTCGATATACACACTAACGAGTAGTGTACCCGGTCGCGTGCAGTAAACATGGGATAAGTCCAAGGTTGACCCAAAGAGCTATGTGTAAGGCTTCTAAAACAAGGCTATCTACTATAGAACTTGAAAGCAATTTAAATTATCGCGTTTGGATTTGAGAACATGAAAACTTTAGTTGAAATGATTTAAGTATGGTTTAAGGGAAGAGAGTGCAATCCTAATTACTTTTTAATTAACTTAATGATTCAATGATTCTACTAATTGGGAAAGTCAGGATCGAATGGTCAACAATTCCTCACTTAGCTCGCAGAATTCCAGCCACACTGGTCATAGTAACCGGAATTTTGTCCCACTGGTCATGATAAGCGAGCATCATATTTAGTATTTTTATGATCAAAGTATTACCAAATAGATACCAAGAATTAACAAGAAACAAATGAATCATAATGATAACTAATAAGAAAAGCTTAGCCGAAAATTGTAATCATACAATCAATATCATTGTCAATTAATGAAAACATGATAATCGAACTAAACTAGTATGATGATGATGTCAAGACCGGCTTCTGTCTTCTATGATGGCTGTGAAGTGCTGGAAAATAACTTGGGATAATGTCCAGTCGTCCCCTCAGATGGAAGGAAGAAAGGATGACAAATAAGGCTGAATTCGGCCCCTATTTATAGGTTTCTGATGGTTTACGGCGTAACTAATTCGTCGGTTTACGCCGTAACCTTACTGATGTGGACTTTCCAAAATATAGGCAAAATGGACTTTACGACGTAACCAAATGGAAGGTTTACGGCGTAACATAAATGTTTATGGCGTAACTGAAGTGATTATAAAGAGGTTATGGCGTAACATAAGTGGTTATGGCGTAACAGAAGTGGTTATGGCGTAACCTCTTCAGCAACAACACACACATGGAATATTTACACTCAAACATTTATTAAACAAGAGCAATAAAATAAGGTACACACACTACAACAATCAGTATTTTCTCTGGCGAAGATTTGCCACTTTCCCCAGCGACGTGTCGCTGGGGAAAACCTTCCCCAGCGAAATGTCGCTGGGGAATCTTCACTGGGGAAGTCTCGTAAGGGATTCTTTCCCCAGCGATAATCCCCAGCGACGAGGTGGGCCCCACACATTTTTAGTCAAGGAACTAGTGCCACGGTGGCACATTTTTCCCCAGCGACATGTCGCTGGGGAATCTTTGGGTAAACTAAAGTGTTTAAGCCCGTTAATTAAACCTTAACTTAATTTTGAACTATCCCCAGCGACATGTCGCTGGGGATAATTTTTAATAAACATTTGGAAAATACTTTCCCCAGCGACATGTCGCTGGGGAAAGATTTTATTAAATGTTTAATAAAAACTTTCCCCAGCGACATGTCGCTGGGGAAAGATTTTATTAAATGTTTAATAAAAACTTTCCCCAGCGACATGTCGCTGGGGAAAACTTTTTAAAAAAATTTAAAATCAAGTTTCCCCAGCGACATGTCGCTGGGGAAAAGTCTGCATTTTTTTTAAATACAGCCTGCACAGCAGGCGTTTTCCAGATTTTTTCCGGAAAAAATCTACCAAATAACAAACCTGTATCAAAACCTGTATAGACTCATCACAACTTGTACCAAAACACAAATACAAAG
>BQNB010008884.1:0-16064 GCA_026074375.1 Tanacetum coccineum
CTTATGAGTCTTTCCTTTATATATAGCACTAATAAATCCTAGTTCAGAGTAAGAAGTTTTCATCCTTCTTGTTTGAACAGATGACTGCACATCACCAATCACATGCTCAATTGGGTGATCTTTGTGAATTCTTGTATGCGGAGTGGTAGGAACTGCATAAGATTGCGGAATGTTCCCCAATTCAATTTCTTGGTCCTCCACTTGTGTGTCTTCAGATGCAGGAATAGGTCCTACCAAGTCTTCAGAAGAAGCAGTATTAACTTCAGGGAGAGCAGTACTAACTTCTCTACTACCAGGATTAATTTCTTGTCTGGCAGTATTAACTTGTTGATCAGCAGTACCATTATTCTGAAGATTGCTACCATCATGAGACTCTTCTGTAGCATCATCTTCATCATGTAACTCATCTTTATCTTCTATTTGAGCATCATCAACAATATTTGGTGAAGCATCACCAAAATATGAAGCATCCTTCCAAATTGGCATTGCAATCCAATCTTGATCTTGTTGAGAAGATGTGCTAGACTCAGAAACTCCTTGTATACCTGCAAAATCATTAGAAAAAGTCCCTGCAACCACTGGTACATAATTCATTGATTGGGTTAGAGAATCAAGATCAAACAGCCACTTTGGACCATTTCCTTCTATCATAGGCTTATTCTCTAAGAACCCAATATGCAAGTTTTCCTGAACTTTTCTGGTTCTAATGTTGTATACCCTAAAAGCTTTGCTACTTAAGGAATATCCAACAAAGAAACCTTCATCACTTTTTCCATCAAACTTGCCCAACTGAATCTAAGTATTGAAATGTAAACATGACATCCAAATGGTTTCATGAAGCCTATAGCAGGTTTAATACCTCTAAAGAGTTCATATGGAGTCTTGTTATGAGGCTTGACTATTAAGACCCTATTCTGTACATAGCAAGCAGTAGAAACAGCTTCTGCCCAAAATGTTGTAGGTAACTTAGAGTCAGCTAACATTGTTCTAGCAGCCTCAATGAGAGTCCTATTCTTTCTTTCAGCTACACCATTTTGCTGAGGTGTCCTTGCTACACTATATTCTCTTTTAATACCTTTTTCCCTACAGAACTCATCCATCACTTTGTTCTTAAACTCTGTCCTATTATCACTTCTGATTATTTAAAACCTTTATCCACTAGGTTTTACCTCTTTGATAAAAGGTTTTAAGGATCTCACTTGTTTCATCCTTAGTTGTTAAAAAGAAAACCCATAAAAATCTACTATAATCACAGTGATTACCAGCATTACTTATGCATTAAGACACATAACAAAAGATGGACCAAAGAGAGCCATATGCAGCATCACAATGGCTTAGTGAATGGGATAAAGGCCTTGGTCTTATAAGAGGCTCTGTGATGCTTGTCTTTAAGACAGGCAACACAAGTTTGGTCATTCTCAAATCTTTTTAAAGGTAAATCTCTTACAAGATTTTCTTTGACAATTTATTAATATTCTTAAAATTTACATGACCAAGCCTTCTATGCCAGAGCATTGATTCCTCAGATGTAGCCTTTGCAACTAGACAAGTTAAACCATCTTTAGGAACTATGTTTTTCATATCAAAACTGTACATGTAAATCCTTTCTTATGAAATTTAAGAAGTATCGACTTTCATCAGGAAACTTAAAATTAGGAGATAGAACCAATTTTCAGAATCAGTGATAAGAACAATTTCTTTTTGTCACACATCTGTGAACACTAAAGAGGTTGAAACTTTAACTCTTTGACAAAGTATACAACAATTAAAATCAAGTTCATTAGTTTTTAATAATAGCCCCCCCCGGGGCCCCAAACAGGGGGGGGGGGGGGGGGGGGGGGGGGGGGGGGGGGGGGGCCCCCTTTTCCTTTGCCAGTAATTCTGCATCCCATTCTCTCCACCAAAAAGTAACATAACCTCCATCAAAGTCTTTGAAATCTGAAAGATGGGCTATGTTTCCAGACATGTGCCTTTGAGCATCCACTACAACAAATCCTTTAAAATCATTTAGCTGTGAAGTGCTCTCACACAAAACTTAAGCAGTTACTATCTTTGGGGACACAAGCCATTACAGACTTGGATCTGCCTCGTCCATCAATGTAATTATATTTGTTGAAAACCAGGTGATGCAACCAGTAGGTTTGATGGTTTTTCCCTAAAAACCCAACATGCTGATGCCTTAACACTTAAATCCCCTTGCCCTAACAGAATTAACAGTTTCCTACCAGATAGTAACAGTTTGTACTACGAGTTAATAACATTTTGATTATTAGACCTTTTTGTTAATCTGTTTTTCCTTGCTAAAGGGCCTTTGAATCATTGATTGTGCTGATTTGAAAATGTGTCTTAGGTCTAGTCACCAATGAACCTGTGAGTTTGAGTGAGCAGTATAAGAAGGCCTAACAGTATTAAAAGACCTAGCAGTACTAAAAGGTCTGACAGTGTTAACAGACCTAACAGTATTAACAGTCCTTGCATTATTAACAGTTTTTAGGCTAGTCTTCATTAAGACTGTTCTTGGAACCATATGTTTGTGAATATTAGGACAACTGTATTGAATGTGATCAAAACTTCACGAGATAAAACATGCTTGTTATTAAACAAAGTACATCCAATTGCTTATGGATTTGTGATCCATTCCAATTCCTTTGGTTTCCTCTAGGTCTTTGTGACCTGTACATTTCTGCATACCTAACTGACCTCCTAACTGGTGTTTCAGGTTTAACAAACTCTTTCTTAGTAGCAGCAGGTATAACAATTTTCTTTTCAACCCTAGGGATAGGCTCAACTTCATCCTCATCATCTGACACCCCATTCTTCAATGCTTGAGCATCCATTATTCTCTCTACCCCGCCATTCGTAGGTTCTTCTTCCATAACTGGATTAGCAGGGACAGAAAAACTTTTATCTTTCCAATCTTTCTGTCTACCTTAAGTGGAGACTTAACTAAGGCTAAATCAGTCTTTATGTTGTTTTAAAGAGTCATTAGTATTCTCCTAGAATTATCTGGACTCTATTATCAAACCAATGGTAGGCTTTACACTTTAATCCCTAGGGCCATACTCATTTACCTCATTTTGTTGCATTCTTGTAGACCTTAATGATAAATCTAAGGTGTTGGTCTATTTAGAATCAAAGGATGAGGTGAGGGGACAGCATTGTAGCCAAATCCCTTTTTGCTCTTGTCAGTTATCTGACTTGCTAACAACTGATCTAAGTCTTTTGATGATTTTTCAAACTTTGCAATTTTAAACTCAAATCCCTCCTTTTCTTCCTTAACTTTTTCAAGTTCAGTCCTAAGTAATCCCATTAGATACTCTTTGTGACCTACACTTCTTTTAAGCAAAGCAATTTCCTTAGAAAAAAGAACTTCAGATTCTTTATATTTAAGAATTTGACCTTCTAAAATTGATAAACCTCTTTTGTATGTAGAAGCTTTAAAACCTGTATCATCTAATTTAACAAGTAAATCATCATACTGTTTCTTTAGAGCTTCATAATTTTGCAAACAAGATTTAGAACAAGATTTATCATTTAATACCTCAGAACTAGAGAATGCATGAGACCATGTTTCTTGAATTTCTTCCTCTGCCATGTTACTCCAATCAAATCCAGCACCATCTATAGCACACATTGCCTTTTCAGAAGCATCTTCAATCCCGTACTGTCTTTGAATGAGCCACCTTGATTCCAATTTCTTTATCATTACTCCTTGGTGCTCTGCATTCTCTGGCAAAATGTCCCATTTTATGGCAGTTGAAACATTCTACCTTTGATTTATCATAACCAGCAGTACTGCTTCCATCAATGATGATCTTCCTTCCAGTTCTCTGATAGAACTTTCTTGCCCTCATGCTTAGTAGTGTCATATTCCACTTTAGATCCATTTCTTCCAAATCATCATCATGAAGTTGCTCAAGATCTTCATGAACTAGTTGAGACCCTTGTGGTTGAGTAGACAAAAAGGCATAACCTGTGGCATCACTAAAACTAGCAGTACTAGTTTCAGTACTGGCAGTATTAACTTTGGTGGTACCAGTACTAACTTCAGGATTAACAGTATTAATATTTTTAGTACTGCTTGCACCTGAAGTGGTTAGAAATGCCAAGTTCTTTTCATCATTGATAGCACCAGTAGATCTCTTAACCTTTTGTTCAACAATTTTAAAATTGTTGTACAAATCATCCAAACCCATAGTATCAAAGTCGGGTTTGTTCATCCAGACTACCACATGTGTATCCCACTCAGAAGGTAAACTCCTCAAAAATTTAACATTTAGATCTTCTGGAGGAGTAACTACACCCAGAATTGCCAATCTACTAACAAGTTTTTGAAGCCTGTTAAAGATAGAATCAAGTGATTCTGAGCTTGAAGCATTGAAGTTTTCATACTGTTGCTTCAGTAGAGCCTTCTGAGTCCTCTTTGTTGCTTCATTCCCTCCAAATCTAGCTTTAATGGCAGCAAAAATTAATTGAGCATCAACATACTGGTTAAAGGAAAGTTTATGTTCATTGGGCAGTGCCATGAGTAGAAGACTTCTGGCTTTCACATCATTCTTTTTACAAATCTTTTCTTCAGCAGTAGAGGGCACAGTCATCTTCAATGCTGTTGATGGACCAGATTCTGGTGCTGTAACAGGAATAGGTACCCACGAATTCCCATTCTCTATTACCTCCCATAACGCATAATCTTGGATCTGAAAGTACTGCTTGATCCTGATTTCCCACATCTCATACTCCTCGAGTTTGAGCATGGGAAGCTTAGCCAACGCATTGTTCTGAGTGTTTTCCAATTCCATTACTTCTAGATCAAAGTATCTCAAAGCACAGGCTCTGATACCACTTGTTGATCCCACGCCTTGATCGATTCTTTATGTAGTAAAGTGTTTGTTACCTTGGATGAATCCAAAATAACAATGGTTGAGACTTTGTATGTATACCAAAGTGTATGCGGAATCTACACTTTGATACTCTAGAGGTGTTTATCAATAGAACAGTAATAACCAAACAAACAATGAACAATGAAGTAATAACAAACTGCTTCAATATTATTAGAATAATAATACGAGTACTCTTGTAGTACTGGGGTTACAACCTTGAAGCTATCACAATCTATATCTAAAAGTATTCGTCTAAGTGTATTTATATCCTAAACCTAGGATCTCCTTTTATAGAACACAAGGAGTCCTTTACAAAGATAACTACCTATCTTTTAGGATCAGTTACCAGCATCCCATAATAATTTCCATGCGCATCTTATCTCCAAGTCTGCAACTTGACCATCAGCATATTAACTCTTTCGCCTACAGTATTTACCTAACACTGGCAAGTACTAATATGTAATTGGCAATACTAACTCCATTAGTACTGTTAGTTATACCTTGGCAGTATTAAGTCTTGTAAATATTTATTCCTAACATTCAATTCTAGTATGGGGGGATCTATCGATTTGATTGTGCCTGCTGTCGTTGTTTTCACGTAATCTCGTTTTTACCACCAAAATACTAAAAAAATGAAAAAATTTGAAAAATTTTAAAAAATAAAATAAGTGTTTTGTCCCATGTTTGAACTTTCTGCTGGGTAGAATAAGAATAAATTCTTGACTCGATCGAGCATTTGAGCTATTACTTGTCCCTTAACTTTTAACTAAGCAGTCGAGGATCTTTTATTAAAGATTTTAAATTTACGAAGAACGAGAAATGATAGAGTTAATTATGAGTATGGTTCCAAACAAGGATTAGTTGGAAATCTTAAGAGCTCATAAGTGTAGTTTGTGGCTTTTTCTCCCATAAGCTTCTAACCGAACTAAAATACGTGCTCTTTTCGAAAATTAAACTTAAATCAACGATTTTTAGAAGTATATCGCAACAATTAATTATTTAGAGTCTTAGTTCAAATTTATACTTAAATTTTCCTAAAAAGAAAATTTCCTCTATATCGGGTAATATAAAGTGAAAAAAATGAGTAAAAAATGAAGGTAGTAATATAAGAAAAATTATGGGCTGAATATAAAGTTTACTTCATCTTGCTGCTCACAACCGATGTTTGCGGTCCTTCTAAATAAGGCACAGAGTAATTATCCGATACTGATAAAAGTTTGCTACATCTTGCCGCCCACAACCATATTTAGCAGCCTTCAAAAAGGTCAGGATTTCCATTGTATCAATGGTCATTTAATGCTAAGTGTAATATATGAATTTTATAAATATAGAAAATCTCTTTTTCTTAAAGTTTAAAATATGCTTTCGAAATAAGGAATATTTTATTTTAATTGGGATTTTTTCTAATAAATTATGTCACAGTCACGACCACAGAAAATCCAAGGGTTTTGAAACCGAATGTTCGTGAGTCTCGATACTAGTCTTTGTGGGGTGTCAAAAGCCTGGTCACTTAGCCGCAAGGTTGGGATGTGTCGAGACAAAAGTCGCTACATGGGATAATCTCGCCTTCAAACTCATTACTTTTGGGTGGAACGTGAAGCATAGAAATATTACAATTTTCTTGAAAAGGTTGATCCATGGTTGAAATTCGAAATAAGCACACTCACATAATATATAATAATTGTTGGGAGCGAAAAGTTTCACAAGGTACAAGTATGAGTAGTGTTAGCATCTTAACTTATATTTAACGGTGATTTCGTTTTTAAGCTTGGTTTGGGACAAGTGAAAAATCGAGGACAACGAATTTATCTTTTTGGGCACTTTAAGATTGAAGTGCTTCTTATTCTATGACCCTAAAGGTTATGAAATAACGAAAGTCCAAACATTCTAGTTAGAAAAAGAAAAAGGAAAAATACAAAAAAAAACATGTGTAGTAGTTAGTGTAGATTTATAAAAATGGTCAAAACGGGGCTTTTCAAAGCTATTGATTCTTTAATTCCCCTTGATGAACACTTAGCTACTTTTTGAGGTAATTAGTCGAGGGGGATTGAGATTCTTTGTTTTCTAAAGTGTTTACTTATGGCATTGCGTGAGGACACGGCAATAGTTTAGTACGGGGGATTTTGGTATGTGCTTAATTACACATACCTTTTACCTATTAAAACGAGCCAAAATAACCAAAAACGGACATAAAATGCCAAATATATGTGTGTTTTGCTTTGTATACTGTCCAGGTAACGAATATTCACAAAAGAACAAAAACGAAGCCAAAACCGAGCATGAGAATGGAAAGAGCGTAAAAAGTCATAGTCAAAGTCAACAAGTCAAAGACGAAGCCGAAACCAAAGAAATCTTAATGGGCCAACCCACACCCAAGTTAATGGGTCGGGTCAGCCCATTAAACTTAATTATTAAAATAAAAGCCCATGTTATAAGCCTAAATCACTTATAAAAGCCCAAATCCAAAACCACTTAAACCGGCCTAAACATATAAGCCCAACAACACTTAACCATTACACCCTTAACTCTTTTACACCATTGGTCCTTATGATTTTGCATCGTTAGTCCATAGGGACTAAAACTGTCAGTCCCTAACTACTTAACACCATTACCTCATCCTTAACCTCGTTATCCCCAAAACCCAGTCAAACTTCTCCCGCCAAAAACCCAAATCCTACTATTCATCATCCCTGTCACTCTCACCTCGACCTCTGCACCCCAAAAAAATCCATCACTCTCACACCTCAACCCTACTCCACAAGGTGCCAATTCCACCTTGGCAATCCTCTCACTTCCCATTCGTCAATGAATTAAAGAACCAAATAAAGGGCTGTGATGATAAGACTTGATGAACAAGATTTTTGGATGGCTGTGATGTTAATTCTACTCACTTACACAGAAAACACAACCTCTCACTCACTCACAGAAGAAGCACAAGCTTGAAGACCCCAAGAGAGAAAAATTCTTCTATAAATAGGACTCTTGTAAGCCCTTGAGGCTATCTAATTTTTTACAGCTTATCTTAGTTGAAATTTAGCTTATTGTAATTTTTTTCAAGCCTTGTAACTGTTTTTAATGAAATTTGAGGTATTTTATGTTATAAAATTCTGAGTTTTTAAGTTAATGTTCATTGTGTTTCAAATTCCTTTATAAGCTAGCAAAGCTCTATTACATCTTACTTAACTTTTTACTTAAGCACTATAAGTTTTTCAAAAACTTGTGAAAATAAGCTTCAAATCCTCTCAAATACTTCACCCAAACTGTCAATATAGGTCTCTATTATATTGAAGTACCATCTGTGCAGCTTCTCCTTTTAGCTTTGTTGGCCATTTAAAATAGATTGCTTGGATAACCTGGTGGCTACTCACTAAAACCTATGCATGATCAATAAGAAACACAAGGTGGTAAAACTACAAAAACCACAAACGGTTGACAAACAATTGAAGGAATTAGTGATGGTGCCAAAAATGCTAGTGAGAGTTACTACAACAGTTAAATTAAAAGAGGAAAATAAAGCTCCTTCTCGTCACTTTTTAACATGGCATATATAGTTATACCTATTCAACCCAGTAACATATCTAATGTCAATGTATCTTGCTTTGACATCGCAACTGTTTTTTTGTCCGCAAGTCATTATTGATTCATTCAAGCACTTCATAGAATACTTAACATATGTGTATAGGCCTAGCATATCAAGTTTGTAACGCGCACGTGCCTAACTCGGTTAGCGCCACAATCACATTTTAAGAAAACTTGAACGAAACAGTTACCTGATTATTGAAGAACGTGTAACTCAATTAGTGGATCCAATCTTAGTCCCTGCAACAAAAAAACAAAAAACAAAACTCAAATAAAGATAAAAAACGAAAAACAATCTAAACAAAATAAAATAAATTCTACAAAGTAATTCAATTAAAATTTTATGAAGTACTTTAAGACAGAAAATAATATAGACAAAAAATGTTCAGTGGTGGTTAAGTGATGAGAGCGTCATTATATACGATTGGAAATGAAAATTGATCCTCCGAGTTTGAATTTTACATTAATGCACAATATATATTTAGCAAGTGTTAATTGGTGCATCATCTATGGTTTGAAATATTTGCATTTATTATTAGACGCGTTTTAGAAAGACTTACAGCTAATAAAATTCTTGAAGGAGGTAAGTCAAATTCATACGTTTATAGCGGTCACTAAATTGATTTGGAAACCTTTTGACTCTCTTCATTTAATTACTTGAATATTAAACCACATAACAAAAATAGATTTTCGGTAATAATCAAAACGTATTATTTATATAATTATTATTTAATTAAATTAAATGAAGGGATATTAATTTTCCAGCCTATTGCTTTAAGAGTTGTACAAAAACTCTTATATATGGTATTTTTTAGCAATGAATTTAATGTGTCATTTATTGTGTGTGCTTAAAAAGCTTGTAAAAAAAGCTTATTATATAAGAGAGTATAGATTATTACTTTGAATGGGTCTTTTCTAGCCTTTGTTTAAAACGTACATTGGAAGATTTCTTAAGCTGCACATTAATGAGATTTTTCAAACATTCCATGTTTAGGTTACAATTGTGCTAAAATAGTTTTCAATAAACATTAATGTGCCGATTCATGCATGTAGTTTATTAGATGGTGCATTAGAGTATTGTACAAATGGGTTATTTTAGGAATAATATCAATGGCGGCATTTAATTTTGGTGCTTAGATGAGTTTTAGTTTGAACGAGTCTTTGTTTTGAAACTACAATTGAAGAGAGTTAATGAGACTTTTAAAAATTTCCTTTATTAAGTTACAATTACCAGATATACTATCAAAATTATCAAAACTGCATCGTTGAGAGGAATGACCTATATCATTCCATGCTTTGTTATCCAATTTGATATATTCTAAAAATAAGCTTCAAATCCTCTCAAATACTTCACCCAAACTGTCAATATAGGTCTCTATTATAACACCTCGTGTTTTAGGACAATGTACGACGTTAATAAAGTCACCATTTATTTTTAGTATTGTACGCGTTTGTTTTTAATGGAAATCGTTAAGTTAAATCGCGTAAGCAAGAAATAATCAGTTAACGTAAACGGGCATCAAGCAAATTATTGTTTACGTCAAACAAGGGTTAAGTAATTATTTTGAGGATAATTATTAACATTACACAAGTTATTTTATCGGATACGTGAAAGTGTTTACGTTTCGCGATAAATGACAATTAGGTTTTCCCGGAACCCTAAAAATTAACGTACGCTTCAACAAATACCTACGTTTATATACAATGATCAAAGTTTATAAAACTTTAGGCATATGTATATATTTATACACATCTCATATGATTATACAAGATAACAAATACTTTACAAAATACCAAGACTTTACAAAGTAAACTTTTATATAAAAACTACACTTTACTTTTAAATATAAACTTTACTTATACTTTCTTTTATAAAAATACACAAGTAACATATACATTACTAAAAATAAATAAAAGAAAATAAGCTAGGAACATCATCCCTTGAAATCATGGGATGATTCCTACTTAAGGGAACCATTAAACATAAGCTTTCTCTCTTGGTTCCCTTGACCCACGGCACAAGACCACCCCCCCTTTGAATTCTTGGTCAAACTTGGCTAAAATATCTAGTTCTCTCTTCCTTATAAATACATGAGCTTAATATGTAAAACTACTTACTTTTTATTAGCAAAAATTCATTTCTTTCTCTCTCTTCCCGAGCTCAAAACCCACGGCATTATTAAGACTCCAAACAAATCATACAAAATTTTTTACAATCCATACAAGCCTATACACATCAATCCTAAGACACACTAAGGTGTTTACAAGCATTGGTTCTTCATTTGCAAGGATTTAAGAAGAAAAGGGAAGATTAGGGTTTCAAACCTAATCTTGGGTTTATAAGCTTGTAAGCTTTGGTTTTGAATCTAAACAGGGTTTAGCATTCATTTCTATCTCATACATAATCCCTAAGGTCTTCCTAATTCCTTTTACTTTTTATTATCATTATTTTAAGTGTATTTGTTATTTATGGCTAATCACCACTAAGGACTTGTTTAATAGATAAACTGAGTTTTCACTTATGTTTAGGTATTTTGCCCGTATTCTTATGGTCATATGGTTATATATATATTTAAAAATGAATGCTAAAAAGTATGTTAAACATATGGTTTAAGTATAAAACATGTTTAGGTTTTTTAAAAAAAAAAAAAAAAATTAGGGTTTTATAAGATTACTTAATCTTCACATGGGAAAGTAATGGAAAGTAAAATTGTTAAACTTGATCAATGAATATTATAAGGGACATATGGATGATCTTGGTCATTAGTCTATGTAGACATGGTTAAAAATAGTTATTAGGGTTTTCTATATTAAACTAATAAACTAAAAAATACATAAATGCAGGTTTTTATAAAGTTATACAAATAAATACTTAGGGGCTGCTCTCCCCCCCACCCCCTTGTTTTTAAAATCGGAATTCATACAGTAGTGTGACATAAAATCATAATAATTCGACTCGTGTACGATTCCAAAGTGATAAAAACTCGAAAAACGATTTATAACGAAAAAGATACGTTAATTACGAGTTTACGGACTATAAATACTTTTTATAAAAACTATTTTTATACAAGTTACTATTCATTACAGAATACTAATATTTTTAAAACATTCTAAAATATGATATAACTTTTTAATTACGAGATTCTGATCGAAAGAATCGCTAAAAAATGGATCTATAAAGAATAATACTTACGACGTTTACGATAATTAATGTTTATAAAAAGTAATTTTATAAATACGAACAGTAAAAAGCACTATTCATCAGTGGGAATAACTTTATAAATATAATACATCATTTTAATAAACAAAGACGTACTCGAAGGAATCACTAAAAATCGGGATTAAATCGGCTTAGTTATTACGGATTACGATTTTACGCTAATTAAACCTAAAAACGACTAAATAGCTGTGTGAACAGTAAATTACTATTCACACCTGAAATCTTAAACTTAAGAATGTAATCATTTTGATTCACTCGTCTTATAGAAGAGTGGACGTAGAAGCAGAGCAACGGGCTTTAAACGACCAAATTAGGTCATTTTTACAAAAAAGTATATTTATAAACGTTTTCACTTTATGAATATTATTTTACTAAAACGATTAGTCGGTGATTATGCTATATAGAATATTTCGTGGTTATCAAAGTACTATATTACTAGGGAGTTTCATAATGAGGCCTCTTCGGATGGCGTATCGACGAGTTGTTGGATTTACGATTTAAAGTGTCCTAACTCCTCGTACGTCATGTCATGACCTCTTGATTATGATAGCCCGAATGATAGTATGATGTGACTAACATAGACCTGTATATGATGTTAGTTAATCGAAGTACATGGTACTTATACGACCTATGATAATTTAGGTTGCATTCGATCTTTTACGTGACGCTTTATCTGCGATATTTGGATTATCAGAACTCAAGGTGAGTTCATAGCCCCACATTTTTACGATTTCAATGATTTATAACTATGGGGTGGAAACATGCTTTGTTTTATAAATTGGACGCAAGTGGATATTTTATATTGATTACATGTTTGCCTAAGTAGCGATAACCCAAGTTGAGCCCCTTTATCATGAACTGTCAATTGCATAGATGTAGTTGTTAATTACATTATGTGAGCGCGAATGTTATGAATAGATCTATTTGGGGAAACGACCTCCCCGTTCGGGTGACTAGCTATCACCGGGAACGAACGTATAGCATGTCGAATTTAGGATGTTTTCGGGTTGAACATCTAATCGGGCAGAAATTGCAATATATATTATTATTGCAAGAAAGATCGTCGAGCTTCAGTGTCATGAGCTTAGGAAAATGTAATCTGGTTTTGTGATGTCTGCATGTGTTGCATTATTCACTGGGGAAAGTCTTGGTGGTCCTGCATATTCATGATTTATCTAAACCTATGATTCACCAACCTTTATTGTTGACGGTTTTTAAAGCAATATTTTTCAGGAGATCAGTAAGCATTCAGGTGCTAAGGATTACATTTGTGATTTTGTTTTGGGGAAGTCATGCCTAAAGGATATGGTTTGTATTGTGTTTGGGAAACTCTGTATTGTGTACCAGTATTTTGTAATAATAATCAGGACAAGTTAAAGCTTAGGGCTTTTTGTTATCAAATATTTGTTAAATCAATTGTATCAGTTTTAAAACGACTTTTTGGGTTCGTTCTTATATATCTTCTTGTGTTAGTGATCTATGAAGTAAACAAGCCCGGACATTTATTCCGCTGCGACCCAATTGGGGGTGGTACATTAACAATAATAAAGTCCATGCATTAACGAATCTCATAGCAAAGACAACTCATCATAGGACCTCTTTGAAACACCGAAGCTAAAAGTTCAAAAGTCTTTATATTTATGCAGATAATAAAAGAAAACCAGTGAATGTGTGATTAGAGAGAGAAATTAGAGACAAAGATATAAAATGGTGAATGCAGTTGTAGGAAATCCATATGGATTTAGCGATCAAAGATATAGAGGGACAAGTGTATTAATGTAATGAATGTTGAAAACAAGTGGACACCAACCCAAAAAAATTAAGGGAAGCTATGGAAACCCTAACAAACCTGTTTAAACAATTTTATTATTCTCTCAAAGCCATCGGCTCGCTTTTTACAGTACAGGCTCGGCTCGCGGTTCTCAGTGTTCCATAATCCTTCCCATTCTTAAAGCGGACCTTTCCCACCCTACGACTTAACAATGTCTAGACTCACAAACCTCACTTAACAATGTCATCGTATTATCAGTGAAGTCGTTAAAATATATCATTTACACTTGTTATGGTCTCATATCACACAATCTTGAGGTTTGCATCTAATGTCGTCCCTGTTTATAAAGGGTGACGAATTCAACTATCGAACTCATATAGTGTTTAGGTTATTAAATTGCCTATTTTGTATATGTAGATTTGGCGGGGTTAAATCGTTTTGTAGGAATTCTTTTTCAAATATACGTATGTGTACTATCCGGTTAGCCCATTAACTTATTTTAATACGAATTTGACAAACATGGCCGTGTAGTTAATTTGAATTGAAGATGTTAATCTCCGACTCAACGACGATGTCCAATGTAAAATTAGGTTATTTGGACAATTTTGTCAAGGAGGGCATTGGCAGAACTATTAAGAGGCAGGGAGGGTTTTGACCCCTAAATAATCATGGCAACTAATGTAAATATTATTTGGTAATTTTAAAATTATAGTTTTCATTTTTATTTTGTGGTAAACTATTGTAAATATTTACACATCTGTTTCAAAATTATAGTCCTCATATTCATTTAGGATATCTCAAAATAATAGTTAATTTTATGTGAACAATTTATAGTTATAAAGAAGTTCATCTAAACTACGACAATTCTCGATCTCCTCAGAATATACGTTCAAGTTCGCCCAACTGTAGGGGGTACCCTAATACTAAACACAAGGGGTTAACGAAGCAATTTTGCTTGTAATTCATTAGATGTTATGCTTATAAAATCAGATGGGTCCAACAGTCACACTTACTTCGGTTGTACGTAGCATCTAATTTTTTAGAGAGAATGACCAGTAATGTTTATATCAACTTGAGAAGATCTTAATTCTTTCTTTCTAAACAAAGACAAAACTAATATATGAGTTTATTTTACTAATTTCTCGTGTGGTCCTGAATTCGCATTCTCTTTATTAATAAGTCATTTGCATCATCAATTGGCAAAATCATAATAATGTTAATATATATTTAGTAAGACGCGCCAATCAATGAGAAATTGTGGTTTTTCTCTTTTTTTCTTATATTTGCAAGTATCAAGTGATCACAAATGAAAGTTTGACGACAGAAGAACTTTCAACAACAACAACTACCGCAATGATAATAACAACTACTATCGTAACATCAACAACCGCTACAATAATCACTAACCACAATAGAACAGAAGACAGGAAACCTTTAGGGCTTATGCTGCCACTCCAACTAAAAATAATGGATATACTGGAAACCGTCCCTTGTGTAAGAAATGCACTTTGCATCACACAGGACCTTGCACTGTTAAGTGTAATATTTGTAACAAGTTGGGCCATCTGACTAAGAACTGCAAAAACAAAGGGCCAGCCACTTGAAGTAATCTGCTACCAATGGCAGTTACTTGCTATGCCTGTAGAGAGAAAGGGCATTATGTAAATCAGTGCCAAAAGACCACCAACAACAATGCCCAGGGAAAAGCCTACATGCTAAAGGATAGGAATGCTCATCAAAACCCGAACGTAGTCACGTGTATGTTCCTTTTAAACCAACATCTAGCTAGAGTATTATTTGATTTTGGAGCCGATAAAAGCTTCGTATCTATATCTCTTGCCTCTAAGCTAAATATTCTACCCATTACAATAGATACCTTTTACGATATCAAAATGGCTGACATAAACATAGTAAGCATAAACACCATTATTCAGGGTGCAATCCTGACCTTGTTAAACTAACCTTTCAAAATTGATCTTATGCCGAGTAAACTCAGTAGTTTCGACGTCGTCATTGGTATGGATTGGTTATCCAAGTATCATGCTAGGATCATCTGTGACGAGATAGTCGTCCACATTCCCATCGACGATGAAACATTAATCATTCAAGGTGACCAAAGTAAAACCTGACTAAATCTCATATCTTGTATAAAAACCGAAAGGTATATATCCAAGGGATGTCAAGTTTTCGTAGCCCAAATAATGGAAAAGAAGTCGGACGAGAAATGACTAGAAGACATACCGGTAGTCAGAGAATTCCCAGAAGTTTTTTGTTGGGTTTTTAGAAGACTTTACAACTTACTGCTGCTGGTTCAACAATGGTGCTGCTAGTGAAGATTTAGTGCTGCTGAGAAAGATTGAAGAAAATAGACTAAGTCTTTAGTACTGTTAGTGTATAGTTAGTACTGCCAGTACATTGTTAGTACTGTTAGTGTTGTTAGTAGTAAGTTAGTGCTGCTAGCATATAATAGTTAGTGATGTTAGGAGATATGCATGAGTTATTATAGGAATAGATATGCATTATCTCCTCAAGCGTTTTGTAAGCCCATTAGGGTTTTCCTTGGTGTATAAAAGGAACCCTAAGCATAGTTAATAGATATAGATCAATAGAGATC
>BQNB010008884.1:25033-27533 GCA_026074375.1 Tanacetum coccineum
ATATATAAAGTTTCCAAAAATATACTTCCTATTTTCAAACGTGATCGGACGTACCCAATAATTTATTAGTCATCTGTTAGTGTTTGCAAGCTCAAACGGACACTAAAACGCTCAAAACCCTACTTTTTAACAAAATTTAGCTACTTAAATTTTTTTTTCCAAAATGATAAATCGCTAACTTTCACCCCAATGTTTTCCTATCGTCTAGCATTTTTAGACCAAAACTCGCGGCTTTTTGTAGATTCAGACCTAGTTTTCCTTATGTGCATAAAAAACGACATTCCAAACAACTTTCGTGTTTCGGCCGAAGGTCGAAACGGACCAGAAAACGACCAAATTACCCTTTTACGATTCTGCGCAGATTTAATATATAACAAAAGTGCTGAGTTTTTCATATAAAATTTTCTAAACTTTATTCGGCCATAAAATTTTTGTTTTTACGAGCTACGGGGCGTGCCTTATATCAAATCAAACATAAAAACAAGCTCTAACATATTCTTATGTCAAAATTTAGTTTAAACATTTTTATGACACCCAAAAATAGCTTTCAAATTTTCTGCATTAAACGACTCGTACCGAAACTCATCCAAACGCCATTTTCTCATCACATCAACTTCACAACGCACCTATTCTAACCTATCTCCATCATCTAATCACTTTCAATCAATCAATTATTCATTCCACACCATCCTAGCGCACAAACATGTGGATTTCACAACAAGCAAGTTAAGTATAAAAATATACGCATGAAAATAATATAGAGAAAGGTTTTTTTAAGATGCTCACACGAACTAGTATGAGCGAGAATAAAATCAACACGCAGATCCTTCTTGATTCCCTTTTCTTAGTCGAATCTCACAAAACTCCCAAACAATAAACCCTTAGCTACTTGATCACTCAAATCTTTAAATAAAACTTAATCTTAAAACCCTCCTAATTCATAATCTGGGGATGATAAAAATATGAGGTTTTAGCCTACGAGAATCATTTCGAATCTATTTTCCATAAATGTAGGGCCCATTGCCTAGAAAGTTTCAGAACCTAGGTGAAATTACCATTTTACCTTTCAATTCAAGTGCAAATTATTTTCTGGATTTTACCTCTTCACTATTCTTAATGTATCTCCTAAACCGTGTGTTCGCAAAGACCGAAAAGACCCCTCAAATCTAAATTTATTCAATACCTATAACCTACATTTTTACATATTTAGGTGTTGCTATATAAATTTTTGGACTTATTACTCATTTAAATTCTGGTCTCAATTTTTGACTAGTTTTGCCGTTTTGGCAATAACTCATTCGTCGGGCGTCGATATGACTCCATCTGAATTCCTATATGTACCTAAGATGTTTTTCTACCTCCTAGTTAAATTTTCTAGGCCTTCATAGACTAAAAATATTTTGAAACATACCCAACAAGCTGTTGTTCCAAAAGCAGTCCTTAGGAATTTATGATTAATTTTTGTGCCTTACAGAAATCAGCGTAATTTGAAATCTATTAATGCTATTGATGTGAGGTCAGTGGGTGGTGATAGACCTAAGAGTCCTCTACAGGTACCATAATTTCTTTTTAAAAATTTAATACAAAAATATGGAGTTATTCTTGTTTTCCTAATGGTATACCAGATTTGACTAGTTTTAGTAAAACGGCGATATCTTGCTCATCTGGAGGAGACACGGTCCTATCCAAAGATCCACATACACTTAAGACATATACCTACATTCCTAGTAACTTTCCCAGGTGCCTTATGACCAAAAATATTGCGTAATTTACCCCCACAGCCTACTGGTTACAAACTGCCCTAAAAATCCATTTCAAAATCCAACCAAACACCATTTTAATTCCTCTAAATCCCTATACAAAGGCATGCTTAATTATTTAACACACTTTTGAACAAAAAAACTCATGAATTTCAAGAATCGAGAGTTTAAGACTCACTTAGTAGGGATCGATACAAGAGAATCAAAACATGAACACACAAATTTTACTCGAAAGTTCCAAAAGTGGACGTTCCTCGACGACACATTACGTGGGAATAAATGAATAATCATTTTCTAAAAGAATGAAGGGTTATAAGGTGACATGTTAAAGTCGTAATCGAATTAGTCGGCATGTCTTCATGGAACGGATTACGAAGTGTTCAAACTCAGGGTCGAAGAGTGGGATAACCAATGGAATTGACAAACTTGTCAACTTTGATATTATCTAAAAGGGAATTATCCAAAATCACAAGAAGTTTTAGAGATAATTGCATCACTAGCAATTACTTAAGAAAATATTAGGGATCATTGTATTACTCACAACGTCTTGAAAATAAACGAGGCCATTGTGTCATTTACAATGTTTTAGAAAAGCTTTAGTATTCATATAGACATCCTTCATATAAAAATATAGAGGCACTCTACAAAGTAGACGTAAGTGATCGAAAATAGTCGACACTTATATAAATTACTTTTATATAAGTAGATAGTGGTACTCACGGAGATAATCGTAAGAGATC
>BQNB010008884.1:32533-88480 GCA_026074375.1 Tanacetum coccineum
CCCAAAACCTTCAATTCAACCTATTTTCAAGCTCAAGTAAGCTTATATCTTGTTCAATAAACTCATATTCTGTTTTAAAACTTTAATATGCTCCTATGGATCATGTGTAAGCCTCTTGTTAAAAGCTTTGAACTACAAACCATTGGGTTTGGTTTTTCCTAAAACCAAACGCACCATGAAACCTTAATAAACTCATTTTTGTAAAATCTATAAGCTATAAGCTCCTACAGATCTTAAAATCTATTTATATAAGTTCAATAATCATTTTTATAAGCTTTTAAACATATCTTAAAAGCTTAAACCCATCGGGTTGATTTTTGAAACCAAACGAACCCACTTTGGTGTTTTTAAGCTCATAAGCCTTCTTCATAAGCTATAAGCTTGTAAAACTTATTTATTCTAACTTATTTTAGTTTATTTTAATAAGCTATAACTTGTAAATTGTTTTCTATATTGAAAAATACCAAATTTATGATTTTGGACATGTTTTGCAAATCGAATCCATGCAAGGGGTATATATTGTAAATATTTTAAAATTATAACTAGAAGGGCTAAAAATATAATATTCCTAAAAGTTATAACTACAAGGGCTTGTTTTGTCATTCTTTAAAGATAAGGGATTAATTTATATACTTTATATATATAAAGGATTAAATTTGTAAAAATATATAAATCAAAGGTATATATTGCCATTTTTGCATACTTAAAAATATAAAATGTAATATTTTTATATACATTATAAAAAAATATATAAATATTATAAGACTCGATTTTATTAAAACCCGACAATTTATCGTTATTAATCATCGATCAACCCATTATAAAACAATTACGTTAGATATTTAACGTAATTTATCATCGACTAGCTTTTGAAGAAACTTAAAATCTTATCGTATCATGTTACTAGGGAATTTCATGTGAGGGGTT
Organism: Tanacetum coccineum; assembly: GCA_026074375.1. Lineage (NCBI taxonomy): Eukaryota > Viridiplantae > Streptophyta > Magnoliopsida > Asterales > Asteraceae > Tanacetum > Tanacetum coccineum. The sequence continues at coordinate 33,461 of BQNB010008884.1, forward strand.
TCATTTGGGTATACGTGTTGACGAGTTTGCTGGATTTACGATTTAAAGTGTCTTGGCTCCTCAAACGTTTACTGCATGACCTTTGAATTATGATGGCCCGAACAGTGATACAATATTTCCATAAATTAATAAATCAAAGTAATATGTATGTTAAGCTTCATGAAGTTTTGAAACATACACAATCAAACTAAGACTTGACATATTACCCTAGGTTGCGTGACGAGGCCGTTACTTTCATTTGATATACTTTTGCCATCAATTGCCATGGCATAATCTAATACTGGCTGGTAAACATTTATTGGTGTTGTGCAGGGTATTTTCTTATATACTTAGATTAAGGGTGTTAATCTCTAATTTGTATCGATGTCATTCACTTCAGTTTATCTATATCAAAATCCCTAACGCATTTATCAATTTTCTATCATCAAACCAACACAAATGGTGGATCTAAAGTTTGAGTATACTCACAATTGGTGGGTCTTTGGTTTTTGTCTAAAACCTTATAAAGTAGAAGGTTTGAGCAGATAGTGGATTTTTTGAATGCAAATCCTATAAGATATGCACTAACAATTCATATCTACTATCTTTATTTCATGCGTGCATTGAACAATTCTGGGCTACTGTCAAGGCAAAAACTATTAATAGGGAAGTACAGTTACAAGCCCTAGTGGATGGAAAGAAGATCATCATTACTGAGTCGATTGTAAAAAGAGATCTGCAACTAGAAGATGCTTAAGGTGTTGATTTTCTACCCAATGCTACCATCTTTGAACAACTTACATTAATGGGGTATGAGAAAGTTTCACAGAAGCTTACTTTCTATAAGGCATTCTTTTCCCCATAATGGAAATTACTTATTCATACTATTTTACAATGCCTAAGTTCAAAAACAACTACATGGAATGAATTTAGTAGCACTATGGCTTCTGCAATTATCTGTTTAGCTACAAACCAGAAGTTCAACATTTCAAAGTACATATTTGAAAGTATGGTGAAGAACTTGGATAATGCTGGTAAATTCTTGATGTATCCAAGGTTTGTACAAGTGTTTGTGAATCAACAACTTGAAGGGATGCCTACTCACAAGAGAATTTACATTTCACCCTCTCACACTAAGAAGATATTTGGGAATATGAGAAGGGTAAGGAAAGGTTTTTCTAGAAGGGAAACACCATTATTTCCAACCATGATGGTACACAATCAAGAAGAAATGGGTGAAGGTTCAGCAATGCCAACTGATCCCCATCATACACCCACCATTATTCAACCATCAACATCTCAACCTCAAAAGACTAAAAATCCTAGGAGGCCAAAAAGAAAGGACACTGAGGTACCTCAGCCTAGTGGTCCTACAACCAATGTAGCAGATGAGTCTGTCAATAAGGAGATGGATGACAGTTTGGTGAGGGCTGCCACTACTGCTTCTAGCTTAGAAGCAGAGCAGGATAAGGGGTAACATAGTTTAAGACCCAATCCAAGGCACACTTAATGAACCAAGTTCCCCCGGAACTAGTTCATTGTAGTTGGTCCCAAGAGCGCCAAAAAACCATGGGGGATACAAATTGCACAAACAGTATAGAATGTATCTAAACTTTTCCAATGATATATATGCTCGCCAAGAGGTACCAGCATCTTCGAAGTGGTGAGGATAGACTGAAACATAAGGGCATTATGGAATTATGTAGCAATTTACAAACAGAATTCTTGATTTAGAGACTACAAAGACCACTCAAGCTAATGAGATTGCAAGTTTAAAAAGGAGAGTCAAGAAGCTAGAGAGGAGGAATGAGTCAATAACTTATGGGCTTAAAAGAATATACAGAGTTTGGTTCATCAAGAAGGTAAAATCCCCTGAATATAAAGGTTTGGGTAAAGAGGATGCTCTAAACAGGGTAGGATAGCTGATATTGATGCTAAAAAAAGACATATACTTTGGTCAATGTTTCACACTGAAGAAGATAGTTTGTGTTAATTAGACTTAGATTGGTGATGAGGTGATTGTTGACAATGAAGAATGGTTGTTTAAAACTGCTGAGGAAACAAAATGTGGTTGAAGACGTTTACTGCTATTATTAAAAGGCTAAGTTGGTTATGCTGCTGAAGAAATTAGTTAATGTTGCTCTTACAACAGTTTAGTTACTAACTGACTGCCGAGTAAACAATTCCATTAATGATGCTGGCAACACAACTACAAAGAACTGTTATACCTAAAGATGAATTACTTTGGCTAAAGCACTTGCTGAACTGAAAAGTGCTAAACCACCAACTCAAGGCATTGCTTTCAAAAATCCTAGTGAATTGATACAACTACAACAACACTTACAATAACAAATGCTGCTACAATAATTATAGCTGATAGCACAAGACCTAAGGTTAAAAGGATTGTTATTCATGAACAGGAGCAAGAACCTACACCAATAGTTTCTTCACAACAACCATCACAGGTCAAGGTTCAGGACAAGGGTAAAGGCGAAATAGTCAAAAAGGAACCTGCGAAGAAAATGTCTAAGAAAGATCTACTCATGCTTGATGAAGAACTTGCCTTCAAGCTATAAGCTGAAGAAGAAGAAGAAAGGCTTGCCAGAGAAAAAGCCTAAAAAATTAAAGAAGTCAACATAGGCTTGGGATGATATTCAGGCTAAAAGTTAAAGCTAATTACAATTGGCTCAAAGACTGCAAGCTCAAGAGCAAGAAAAATTGAGGAAAAACTGAATGAAGAAAAGCAAAATTGTTTGTACAATACTTAGAGCCAATAGAAGAAAATATTTATTGGGGCAACTAAGAAAGCAGAAGAAAAGAGGTACAGACCACCAACAAAAGCTTAGCAAAGGAGTATCATGTGTACTTATCTAAAAAACATAGAAGGATGGAAGCCCAAAAGTTTGAAGAACAAGTCCTTTGCCAATATTCAAGAATTATTTGAAAAGCAATGAAAAAGGTGAATACCTTTGTTGACTACAAAACTAAGTGGGTGACAGAGAGTTCCAAGAAGGCATAAATAAAGCAGGAAGAAAGTTCAAAGAAAGCTGAAGGAGAGATAGCACAAGAGAGCAGTTCAAAGAGAGCAGGAGAAGAGCTGGAACAAGAAGCGCTCTAAGAAGCAGAAAGTGTGAAGAAGACAAGAGTCTAAGAGGCTTAGGCAATGTTTGAAATAGTTTCCAGAGATGGAGATGATGTAACTATTGATGCTACACCTTTCTCAACAAATCTCCAACCATTGGTTGACTAAAAGATCTATAAAGAAGTGAAAGAAAGCGATATCCAAATTATCATACAGAATGGTAAGTCACAGATGTATTTAACTTGGAAGTAGGCTTAAAAACTTTTAACAGAGAAGACTTGAATTCTTTGAAGTATAGACAAAGCTAGATTTAAAAAGACATAGCCAGTTATTACATGGATAATTTGTTACTTCATAATTTAAAGACCATGTTTGAACATCATGTTGAAGATAATGTATGGAAGAAACAAGGTTGAGTTAAAGTGCTAAACTAGAAGCTTTATGATTCTTATAGAGTTCATTATGTAACAATGCAGTCCATGCTATTTTATCTGTTGGTTGAGAAGATCTATCCACTTACAAATTACACACTACATTAGATGTTTCAATGAAGAGACAGCATCAAGTTGATTATGAGTGTGAAATAGCATTTGAGCTTCTTAGATTGGTTAAGAAACAGATTAAGGAAGGCTATGTACCTAAATGAAGTGTTTGGAAGCATCCTCCTGGTGATTGATGAAGTTTTGAATGAAACGTGATGATTTTGGAGATAAATATCAAGTTTAGGGGAGGATTGTTAGGATTAAAAGACTTTTTGAACGATCTTAAAGATGTTAATGCTGCTCAGGATTGGTGTTACTGCTACTAAAGTTAAAGTTAGTACTGAGCTAGTTTTACAGTTACTACGTGTTAGTAATATGTTAGTAACTATCTAGTATAAAGTTAGCATGCTAGTATCTACAACGGTTAGTACAGCAAGTGAAAGTTAGTACTGCTGGTGAAGATTGAAGAAAATATTCTAAGTAGTAACTACTGCTTGTGCTCAGTTAATGATGCTGGTGTATAAGTTACTACTGCTGGTATTAAAAGTTAATGCTGCTAGTATAAAAGTTACAACTGCTCAAAGATTAAGACTGCTGAAAGAGTTTCTACTGTCAGAGAAAGGATAAAGCCAAGAAATAAAGGATAAAAGATAGTTAAAGATCAAGATTACTTAATGTGATTAAGTATTAGTTATTTATAGAATAGATCATAGAGAATATCTAAATCAAAGAATATATGCAAAACGACTGGGACTCCTTGGTGTATAAAAGGAGGTCCTAGGGCATAGAGTTTTGGATAACTATCTAGAAAAATTATACAAAAACGAGTCATTCCATGAGAATTGTAATAGCTTCAAGGTTGTAACCCTAATACTGGTAAGTATTCGTATTAATTGTAATAAAATATTGGAGCTTTTATTATAGAATTATATTGTTTTGTGTTTACTGTATTCATTAAGAATTCATCTAACATTATTGATTAGATTCCCATAATCTTTAATACACTTAACAAAGTTTCTACTATAATTGTGTTAGATTTATCTAATATAACTAAACCTTAAACAAGCTTAATGAATTCGATCTATTGAAGTGGGATTCAACAAGAGGTATCCTACAATTAGGACAACAAAGTGCTACAACTGCAATGGGATAGGCCACATAGCAAGGAAGTGCACTCAGCCCAAGCGACCACAGAACTCAGAATACTTCAAAGACAAGATGTTGCTGATGCAAGCTCAAAGAATGAGGTGGCAATGGAGAAGAGCAGTTGTTTTTATTGCAGGTGGACAAGACCCAAGTTGTTTATAAAGATGCGGATGGAGCAACCGGTTCAGGATATAGGCACACAAGTGTGGATAGACCTTTCCAAGCTGATGATGGTGCTGCTTTTGATTCTGATGTAGATGGAGGCCCACTGCACAGACTCTGTTATGGCAAATATCTCATCAACAGATCCTGGCCTAAGGGATTGTAGGGGGAGTATTGTGGTGGCGTTGTCATAGTGTTGTGGTGCAAGCAAGATCCGTCATATTATGTCGAATACATTTTATCTTTATCTGAGGTACCAGATCATGACAACTATCAGGATGCTGTTTGCGAGCATCATGAAGTGCACGAGATGCATGATGATGTACAACCAATCTATGTTGTTGACTCACATGCTGATATAACGAGTGAAAGGTACTAAGATTCATGATTATAATTTAAGGACGACGCAGTGGCAAGTTGTACAAAGTAATGAATTTCTATAACAAATGATGCATACATGATGATATAAAAGACATGCATGGAAACATCTGCCCAATGTGTCTCTGGACTACACAAAACAATGGTTGTTGATAAAATCCATTGACTGCGAACTTACAACATATAAGGAATCAATATAAAAAACTGTATGAAAGGCGAGCCAAGTTTGAATTAACAGAAAGAGAACAAAAGATTGATGAACAATTAAGAATAGTTATCACTGATCGTAAATAATAAGGAAAGAAAAATTGAAAAGGGAACTTCATTCTATAAAACTGCAACTTAACTTTACCATTAACCATAACAAGTTAATAGTACAAGAAGTTACGTCTTTGAAAAATGAGATTTTAAACAGAAAGAAAACAAATACCTTGAAGAATTTTTGGACATGAAAGCTTTAAAAGAAAAGGTCGAGGATAGATTATACAAACAAGACCAGTCTCTTCAAACAGTTCACATGTTGTGTAAACCAAAGCCCTATTATAATGAACTGAATAAGGTAGCTATTGGTTACAAGAACCCCTTATGCCTCACCCGTGCAAAGCAAGTTCAGCCTGCTCTATATAATGGTTATGAAATTGTCAAAAACAATCATGTCCCGGCTATAGTGCACAACACAGAGGATACCCTAGAGATAGCTGAAATCACTAGGAGAAAAATGCATGACAAAATGAAAGACCCTGAGTGTGTGACTCATAAGGTTAAGATTGCACCACCTGATTACTCGAAAGAGAATTATTTAGCGACCTTCACACCACAAAAGCAATTGACCCCTGAGCAAATATTTTGGTCTCAAGACATCATCAAGATGAAAGCAGAAGCTCTCAAAGAGCAGACCACTGCCTCAAGACCAACCAAAGCGTTGACAGTGTATCCGCCAAATACACCTGCAACGCTTGTCCCAAGGGTGCTTCCAACAAAGAGTCAAGTAAAAATTAACATTTTTGCACTAATACAACTCTTTTCGGACTTTGAAAAAACCTGTAACAAGAGAATTACACCAACGGGGCTCACTGAAGGGGAAAGGGGTTTTGAACAAACCAAGGCATGTTATCTCACCGAGGTCATTCCATTTTTCAAAACACTTAAAGAACATTTTGAGGGCATTCAAAAGGCTCTAACAAAAGAAGTTAAAGAAATAAAAGAAATTTTTGAAGAGTTAGAAGCTGAGGTTGACCAACACGTTGTAGATAGGAAGCATGATGAGATTGAGCGGAAAAATCTTCTTATTGCAAATGATAATTTAATTGCTGATTGCTTGTTCAAAGATGTGTTTCATGTTGCAACGAATTCTAAGCTTAATATATCTAGTTTTACTGAAATACATGATGCTCACACCAGTCTTAAAGCACGTTGTATGGAACTTGAAGTTGAGCTTTCTAATTTATGTGATAAGATTCAAAAGGATAATCATGATGAGTTAATAAAATAGTTTTCCAGTCTTGAGGTAAATCATTTAAATCTGCAGTTAAAATATCAAAATCTAAATGAAAGTTTTGAAAATGACACATCTCCACCTACTCCAGATGTTCCTGATTTTGACTTAGTTTTTGTAATCGAAAAGATGAAAGCCTCAATTCAAGGAAAAGACAACGCCATAAAAAATTAAGAATGCAAATCTCTCAATTGAATGAAACCCATAGTGAAGCAGATCGTACACTTGATTTCAGGACCTCGGACTTTCAGATCGCTTAATTAACTAAAAAATCAATGTTCTTCAAGAACAAAATGAGCTTTTTAGGGTAGAAAATGGAAAGATTAAGCAGCATTACAAGGAATTGTATGATTCTATCATGATCACGCGTGCTAAGCATCTAGAACAGACAACTGCCCTATTAAGTGAAAATGAGAGACTAAAGGTCCAAATACAGAATAAGCTGTCATGTATCAATAAGGATTAAGTAAAACCAAAAGTTCTTGCACCAGGAAAGTATGTTATAGATGTTGAACCTATTCCCCCTCGCAATAGGAACAATAGGGAAGTGCATCTAGTGTATCTCAAACACCTTAAGGAAAGTGTAGAAACCCTTCGCGAGATCGTAGAGGAAGCTAAGGTTGAAAGACCATTAGATAGCTCACTTGCATCAGCTTGCCGTTACACCAAACACTCTCAGGAATTGTTAGAATATGTGATTGGCACTTGTCCAAAAGCCCTAAATACACGAGATAACAAGCATGCTTCTACCTCTTTACCTAAGAAAAAGCAAGTCACTTTTGAGGAACAATGTGCAATGTCAAAAAGTAACACCCATAAACCTGTAAAGAACTAAAAACGTATGAAGACTAATGTCCTGTGCCTCCTTCTACAGGAGTAAACAGTTGCACTAATGCTAGCGGATCACAGCCTAGGAGCAATACCAAGAAAAATAAGATCTTGCCGGCTAAGAGTGTCAACATGAAGAAAGTAGAAGAACACCCTAGGACAATTAAGTCTAGTCTGAAAACCACAAATCGTGTTGATTCTAGTATTAGCTCTAAGCGTACTATAATTAATTCGAATTCTCATTCTGTTTGCCAAACATGTAACAAATGCTTAATTTCTGCAAATCATGATATGTGTGTGGTTACTTATTTGCACTCTGTGAATGCATCCCCCTCTGTTAAAAATGTTGTGCGTAAAGTTAAGCAAGTTTGGAAACCTAAGCAAGTCAAGCAAGTATGGAAACCAACAGGCAACATACTTACCACTGTAGGTTATCAATGGATGCCCACAGGAAGAACATTCACGTTAGGAGAACAGTGCCCTTTAACTAGGCTCACTAAACCTAACAAAGTGTCAGCGATTGCTTATGCTAACCCGAGGGAACCCAACCACAATTGGGGATCCAACTTTCCAAACTCTCCATCTTCGTCTGTTTTCAAATGCAGGTCGTACAGATCGTCCTTTGGTATTTGGACTCAGGCTGTTCAAAACATATGACAGGGGATCGCTCGTGGACGGTTAGATTCGGGAATGACCACTTTGGTGCTATCATGGGTTATGGAGACTACGTTATTGGTGAAAGTGTGATCTCCAGGGTATACTATGTGGAAGGACTGGGACACAATCTGTTTTCTGTCGGTCAATTTTGTGACTCGGATCTAGAAGTTGCCTTCAGGAAGCATTCTTGCTACGTTCGAGATACGGATGGTGTTGAATTAATTAAAGGTTCTCGTGGTTCTAATTTGTACACTATCTCGATTGAAGACATGTTGAAGTCCTCTCCAATTTGCTTGTTGTCCAAAGCCTCCAAGAACAAATCATGGTTGTGGCATCGGCGTTTAAACCACTTGAACTTCGGTACCATCAATGACCTTGCAAGAAAAGATTTAGTTCGAGGCTTACCTAGATTGAAGTTTGAGAAAGATCATCTCTGCTCCGCGTGTCAACTAGGAAAGAGCAAAAAACATACCCACAAACCCAAAACTGAAAACACCAACTTGGAAGTTCTTAATACCCTTCATATGGATTTATGTGGACCGATGCGAGTTCAAACAATTAATGGGAAGAAATACATCTTAGTTATTGTTGATGATTATTCGCGGTTTACTTGGGTTAAGTTTTTGAGATCGAAAGATGAGACCCCAGAGGTTGTCATCAAATTTCTGAAGCAAATACAAGTCGGTCTCAACAAAACTGTTAGAAACATCCGTACCGATAATGGCACAGAATTTGTCAATAAAGATTTGACTGATTATTATGAACGTGTCGGCATTTTTCATCAAAAGACAGTTCTGAGGACTCCACAGCAGAACGACGTTGTCGAAAGACGAAACCGTACTCTTGTTGAGGCTGCTAGGACAATGCTGATCTTTTCCAAGGCCCTGATGTTTCTATGGGCAGAAGCTATGGCTACTATGTGTTATACCCAAAACCGATCCCTTATTCACACTCGTCACTACAAAACCCCATATGAGCTGGTGCATGACAAGAAGACTGATCTTACCTTTTTCAGAGTCTTTGGTGCTCTTTGTTACCCTATAAATGACAGAGAAGATCTTGGAAAATTACAACCAACAACTGATATTGGAATATTCGTTGGTTATGTGCCTAGCAGGAAAGGGTATAGAATCTACAACAAAAGAACCCGATGTATTATGGAAACTATTCACGTGCAATTTGATGAGCTGACTGAGCAGATGGCTCCTGTGCAACTCAGTACAGGACCCGCTCCTACTTTTCTGACGCCTAGACAGATAAGTTTAGGGCTAGTACCAAATCCGGTTCCTGCAGCTCCTTATGTACCCCCCACAAATAAAGATCTGGAGATTTTATTCCAACCAATGTTTGATGAATACCTGGACCCTCCTCGTGTTGAAAGACCGGTTTCTCCTGCTCCAACAGTTCAAATTCCAGTCAACTCAACCGGTACACCTTCATCTACTACCATTGATCAAGATGCACCTTGACCAAGTCATTCATCGTCCTCTTCGGCATTACAATCTCCAAGTTTACATCAAGGCGTTGCAGCTGAATCTCATTTCATGTAAGACAATCCTTTTGCTCCTATTGACAATGATTACTTCATAAACGTGTTTGCTCTGGAACCTACGTCTGAAGCATCATCATATAGGGATCCTAGTTCAACCGAATATCCTTATGTCTCTCAAACACTTCATCATCTCGGGAAATGAAGCAAAGATCGCCCGCTGGATAATATTATTGGCAATCCTTCTAGACCGGTATCCACCAAAAAACAACTAGCAACCAATGCCTTATGGTGCTTGTATAACTCTGTCTTGTCAAAAGTCGAACCAAAGAAATTCAAATCGGCAATAACTGAAGATTGCTAGTTTCAAGCCATGCAAGATGAGATTCACGAATTTGATCCACTTCAAGTATGGGAATTAGTACCTCAACCAGAATGTGTCATGATTATTGCTCTCAAGTGGATCTACAAAGTTAAACTTGATGAGTACGGTGATGTTCTAAAAAACAAGGCTCGGTTGGTGGCCAAGGGATATCGATAAAAGGAGGGAATTGACTTTGAGGAATCCTTTGCACCGGTTGCACGTATTGAGGCTATTCAAATCTTCATCGCCAATGCCGCCAGTAAGAAATGACCATCTATCACATGGATGTCAAGACAACATTCCTTAATGGCGAGTTAAAGGAAGAAGTCTATGTTTGTCAACCAGAGGGATTCGTTGATCTAGATCATCTGACACATGTTTATCGTCCGAAGAAGGCTTTGTACGGTTTAAAGCAAGCCCCTCAGGCGTGGTACGATACCTTGTTACGATTTCTTCTGGACAACAAATTTTCCAAGGGTGCAGTTGATCCGACATTATTCACTAGGAAAACAGTCAAACATATTCTTCTTGTTCAAATATATGTAGATGATATCATATTTGCCTCGATCGACCCTAAAGCGTGTGACATATTTTCCAATGAGATGAGTTCCAAATTTCAAATGTCAATGATGGGACAAATATCGTTTTTCTTAGGTTTACAAGTTTCTCAAAATCTCGGAGGCATTTTTATAATGATTAAATTCTGCTCTTGGAATATTAAGAAATTGGGATGGATTCGTGTGTCCATGTTGATCACCATTTGGTGGATTGACTTAAATGGATGAGGACTACTTAGGGATTCCTCAGTTGACCAGAATTTGATTTGTAGTATGGTAGGCTTTTTTCCCCCCCCGTAAAATGTATCTTACTACCAGCAGACCCGACCTTGTATTCGCTGTATGCATGTGTGCTAGGTATCAGGCTTCGCCTACCAAAAAGCACCTTGAAGCACTTAAGCGGGTCTTTCGGTATCTCAGAGGAACCATTAATTGGGGTCTTTGGTATCCGAAAGACACTGCTATGGCACTAACGGCCTATGCAGATGCGGACCATGCAGGTTGTCAAGACACACGAAGAAGTACGTCAGGAAGTGCTTAGTTCCTTGGAGATAAACTAGTCAGCTGGTCCTCAAAGAAACAGAAGAGTACTGCGATCTCAACAACAGAGGCTGAATACATTGCCATGTCTGGATGTTGTGCTCAGATACTTTGGATGAGATCACAACTTACAGACTATGGCTTTGTCTTCAATAAGATTCCCTTGTATTGTGACAATCGCAGTGCCATTGCACTTTGCTGCAATAATGTCCAGCACTCCCGGTCCAAGCACATTGACATTCGACACCATTTTATTCGAGAGCAAGTTGAGAAAGGCGTGGTTGAATTGTACTTCGTGACGACGGATTATCAGCTCGCGGATATATTCACCAAAGCATTACCAAGAGAGTGGTTCGAATTCCTACTCCCGCGTCTTGGTATGAAGAGTATGTCTCCGGAAACTCTTAAACGTCTTCAGGAAGGAGAAGAGGAGTAAAGGATGGTCCTCCTATATCCTATGTAAATATGTATATATATCAAATCTTAAAAAGAAAATACAAAAATATAAAACCTACAAAAACCATAAAAATTAGAAAATAGAAAATACCAAAAATAGTTTTTCAAGACATGTCTTCTGTTTATCGATAACATTTACGGTCCTAGAAATGTCATTCAATAATGACACGGGTCTTTAAATGAAGCTCGAACGAAAGTTTAAACTTTTCAAAACATGTCTTAATGGCTTGCAGTTATTTCAGACTGCAACCCGTTTTTCAAATTGAGGAAAGCATGTCGCCAAAAAGATGGCTGTTCCTAACAACGGGTGATTAAGCTCTCCCGAGCATGGATTACTTTACATCCATGAACTCTCAATCTAATGTACGCTTCAGTGCATTATTTCTTGATCAAGAAGAGAAGTCTTCTTTTTTATCCGAATACTTTTTCGTCTATGATTCTTCAGGAAAGTCTTCGTGTATCTCATGGTGGTTTTTACATTGCTGGAAAATCAATCGGAATTCAATTTTCAAACATTTTTTTGATACTCAATCAACGACTACTGCTCTTTAAATAGAAAACAGGTCATTGATTGAGGGGAGAGTATTTTTCAAAAATCTATGACAATTAACGAGCATCAGTTTTTCATTGAATAAGTAATTGAGAAAAGATTTGTATCTAACAGGGTTTCAATTTGAGGGGGAGTTAATCTAGTATTAACTCTAAAGGTCAAGTTTATCATTAATGTGCAAGTGTAGGGTCTTATGTGCAATGTGCTAACTGTTTTCTTAGCTTATAAATCTTTAAGGACCATATATGCCATTCTTGTATCTTGAATTGCCCTTAGAAAACCACTCATCATTAAAAGTATAGGTCTATAGATGTCCAAGGGCTAGTCTTGCCAAAATTCGAAACCTGGACCCTAAGTATAAAAGGCCCCATTGCGTTTTGACTTGGTCAAATCGCAACATAGACCAGTCAACCCCCTTTGACCTTTTCTCTCTCGACCCAAATCGCAATCGCGTCTGAGATTTGTCCCATTCGTGACCTCGTGCCAATTATTGAACTAGGTATTGTGAATTTAATGTTTATAACATCTAATCTATCATTATCTTCAATATCATAGCCTGAAATCCTTTATTGTGTGCGTTTTGTAGATCTTTGTAGATTTTCATCATCTTAATCTTGGTTAGTGTGTAATCTTATGATCTAATTGCTGGGTTACCTTCATAATATGTTATTGATGCTTCGTTATGTGTTTAATTGGCTTCCCCACTCATCATGTGTTTGTCCTTGGATTTGTTGATTGGGCTTCTTTGTTTTTCGTCGTGTGTTGTTGTTTATTGCTTGTTGTTTAAGTAAATGTTTTATAATGCTATTGGTTTCCGTATTCGTAAGTTTGGATTGCCTAGAAATGCCTTAGTGTGTTAGTTGGAATCTGAGATTTAAAACCTTCTTGGTTGCGTTTTGTATAAAGTGCTTGATTGCGTTTTGTGTGGAATCCCTTTGTTGCGTTTTGCCTGATATATGCCATTGCGTTTTGAGTTTAAATATGCTCTTGCGTTTTGATTGTAATATTATGCAAAACAGGTCAAAACGCAATCAATTGCGTTTTGTTGTTAAAGACCCTCATTAGTATAAATGTAGGACCCACCTTTTCAAATTTTTTCAAAAATGTTGCGTTTTGATTATATTTGAATAAAAGATTCCTGCGTTTTGTCTAATTGCGTTTTGCCTGTTGCGTTTTGGCTAGACTGCGTTTTGATTATTCTGTATAAAATATTCATTACGTTTTGATTGACTGCGTTCTTAATTATTTTAAATAGAATTACATTGCGATTTTGTTGGTTTGCGTTATTGCTTGTTCGCGGACTTGTCTTAGTGCGTTTTTGAATAAAACTGCGTTTTGATTATTTTTTAATAAAATATTCATTGCATTTTGATGGGATGCGTTTTGCTTGGCTGACCTACTGCGTCTTGTGTCTTGCGTTTTGGTGCTCTTGCGTTTTTGTCCACCCCCATTGCGTTGATTGCTCAGTTCTAGTGCTTTATAACCCCCCTTGCGTTCTTGTCTTGTTGCTCATCCTCAATGTGACAATTAAGATTTGGTCATATTTGATTAGGTCATTGCTGTTTTTGCCTTCTCTTTCATTTTTGGTTTTTATTTGGACTTTGAATGTTAATAATTATATGTCTTATTAATAAAAAAAAGATAATATCTAAACAAACAAATTTTCGTTGACTCAAGATTTTGACCAATAATCTCTGTTAATAACCACTTTTAAATGTGATCTATCAAAGTAGTCCTCTTTGTTTGGATTTTTTTTTTTAAGCCTTTCCTTTAGTCCATACTGATTAAGCTGTGCCATTGCTGCTCAAACATATATCATCTCCTTATTTATGTCATATTCATATTGAAAAATGTGACTAGTGTGAGATACACAAGTGTCTTGATGTTTTTTAATGGTTTAAATTGCTCCTGCTGAACAGCACAGCACCTGTTTATGGCGACCACCCCTCTTCGTACTGATGATCAAATCTGTCCTCGCATCACGAGGGGTGCCTAGATGGAAAAGAAACTGCTAGCTTTGGATGTTGAAAGGGTCGCAAAAGTACTTCCCCAAATACAAGATTACTATTGTGGATCTGTCTTGAAGCACCAATCCCAAGTTCTTGCCAAAGAGCGTTGTTTCCAAACCTACTTCCCTTTAATCTACCATCTGCTAATCTTTGCTTACCTTGTTGACAATTTCATTAATTTTATTATTCAGCAGTTTTTATTCCATTATTCTTGAGACATCACACGTACGTTCTAGAAAAATATTATATGTATTGACAACAATAATAATTTAAAAAATTTTTATAAAACCCGGGGACAATTAACAGCTTATGGGTGTCAACTAGATAGAGCAATTGTTAGTTCGATCTCACCAAAAGACACACTCAGAAGGACGCACTGTCAATATCACACCAGTCGGACACCAACTCATGCTATTTTTTCTTCCCACCAACTTTTTTTTTGATCCTGATGCTTCTTATCAAGTGTCACTGGTCATCGATTTGTGGGATTATTCGAAAGTTGTTTCAGAACTCTTTATAGATTCTGTCGAGACTTAAATCGACATTGTTTCAACCGTGGGGGACTTGAAACAAGGGCACATCACAAACAGTCCAACTAACTTTCAACTTGTGTCTTCAGGGGCGGGGGGAAGGAAAAAGAAACAGGACTTGTAGAGGCGTTCTTGAAAGATCCTACTCAAGAGGCTTCTCCAGTTGTTGGTTTTCTTATGTCTCTTTTTAATTGCAGATTTCTCTTGAGGGCATCGTTCAATCGATTCCCATATTGATTATCGAAAGAGCAGGACTTTAAAATGTAGAGTGGAAGAAAAGAGAAATTTCCCCAATCCAATTCCATACTTTCATTTGTGAATGACAAAAAAGGAAAAAAATCTCTTTAGCACAACATACCTCAGGCGAGGGGGGAAAGCAAGAAGGTGAATAGAAAGCCATCCTTATTTTAGTGATTCCACCTTTCAGAGTTGGTACGTGTTTTTTTTTCAGTTTCCAAAAATGCCGTCTCTTCATTTTTGACTAATCTTTGCGTTTACGAAAGTGGTTGGCGGCGCGGAGCGCTGGTGGCGGTCGGGCCGGGTGGTGTGTGCCCCGGGTCGGTCGCGTGCGCTGGGGCGGGGAGCGCTCCCATTAAGCCAAAGGTTCTCACCCGAGACAAGGTTATTCTTACTTCATTTGCCTAACTGAAGAGCCTGTTCTTAGATATTCAAGTTTAAGTGTCGATTTTATTAATGGGGAAACACAACTTGGAAGTTCTTTGGATGCCTTTCTTGAATGGATCTATCACAGATGACATTTGTATTCGAGGTATAAAACAATACTAACAATGCGTAATCTAGAAAAAGTAGTCTAAGCCCAACATTATAAATTAAAATATTATTCAAAAGAAGATATTTGCTGGTGAAAAAGGTTAGTAAATTCTTGACTCTTCCTGATTTCCCCTTATAAACCCGATTGCTTCTTTAAGGTATTTATCTAACCGGCTTTTATTTATTCCTTGTTCAAACCCAAAGCATCAAGCAATATATAAGCCTCCTAAGCACCTAAAGACGAACAACCAAACCAAGAAACCTAAACTGCACCCCGCCAAGCCTCTAAAGAGGGGAGGGGGAGGGGGGGGGAAAAAAAAAGAAACTGAAAGCGCTTCTTTTGGTTACCAGCGGGAGGACATTCTGAGGGCACCAATTCTCCAGCCCTATAACGATCCAAAGCTTCGCGGCAGGTAAGGTGGTGAAGCAGCGGGAAATTTTGGGAGGAAAAAAACGATGTGTAGAAGAGCTCTACTTTTCAGTTGGTAGGAATTGAATATAAAATAATTGTTGCGTCAGTATATTAAATTTGTTTGCGAAGTATGTTCAGTGAAGGCACGAACCAAGTATTAGTGATGTGGGTTTGGAAGGTGAATGATGCAGAGAAGGAAGTTCTGCCTGTTTGGAGCTGCAAAACATGGCTGTGGTATTCTTAATTATGTTTGGATAGATAAATGTTGCCCTCTTCACCGTGGGCATAGTGTATTGGGGTAGGAATGGGGGTGGGGGGCGTGAGGCTAGTGGGTTGCTTTTGTTTTTTCACTCAGCTTTGTCTCCAGGTGTCCACTTTATGATAATTCCTGTCCCAACGGTGTTGTGATTCAGGGGTGAACCCTTGATATTGGAAAAATTTCAACCGCTTCTAGAGTACGTTCAAGGAAAGGAAAAGGGTCTATAAGGAAGAAAATTATGGAGGAGAGAAAGTCTTGTGCTAGAGCATGAAAAAACAACATGGTATAAGTTTGTCTTTATTTTAAAGCTATCTGTTAATCTTTTAATTGGTTCTATTTTGTCTTGTTTCTGCCTTTTTTTTATTTTTTGTTTATTTTTGTTTTGCCCTTTGATCAAAACCTTTTCTTGAGTCTCACCCTTCAGCAACACCATAACTAAGAGGAAATAAATTGAGCACGTGAAGACAGTAGGTGTTGTTGTCGGTTAACTTCTCTTATTAAAACAGAAAAGAATCTTTTCATCAGAGCTGCGCACTCTCCCCCCACCCCCCCCCCAACCTATTTTTCCCTAGTACAAACAAAAATTACAAAAACATCCTATGAACCTACCTTCCTTGGCCTCTGTTGATCTCGGATAGGTTAGGTCATGTATATGTAATCTTTTTTCTTAATTATAATTGCTGAAACTTTCGGGGCTGTCACGATCAGTGAGATGCGGATAAGGATTCTGATGAAGAGTTCGGGGGAACTTCTTTTTTTTGTTGTATTTTGCTGGAAGCGTGTGAGGTTCAAGAGATTTAAGCGCCCAGGCTGGACCCCCCTGAAAATCTCCTGTTTGGATTGTGAGCCCCAAGAGATGTTGTAAGGGCAACGGTCTTTTGGAACCCCATTACAACCCTGTTGATGTTGTTGTTGCATACTCAACCTCCATTAAGTCATTGTTGTTTCTTGCTGGACCAGACCTGATCTTTTTTTTGAACCATTGATATATAATTATCTTCTGAGGCTCTGACAACGGTCACTTCAAACCCATTCCCTGAGCAATGCCCCTAAAACCAAATAAAAAAATAATAAAAAAAAATTATCTTTTTTATTAATTTTTTTTTATTGTAATGTGTGGTATGATGGTATGGTGAAGGGAAGACCACTAGCAAGGACGGGGAGGGGAAGTTTGCCTTTACATATGTATCACTTACTTAAGGCTTTTTTTTACTTTAATTATTCCCCAAAAACAAATATGTTTCTTTTGTAGGAGAGAAGGAGCACACCTCCTCTACAAACTTCGCAACTAAAGGCGTGAAGTTAAGACTTTGAGGAACCTGCAAAGCTCTCCACTAGAATCACCTGTGGCTTCGTCTACAAAATTTGAACCCCAAGGAACTTCGAGGTGCATCACCAATCATTTCCTTTTGTTGGATCATACTACTATTGCTTAGTCAACAAAAGAAGACGAACCCTAAGTAAAATGCACCAATATTGAACAGAGGGTTTCAATCTTCGATGGGCATCGAGGGGGCCCCGAATACAGCAGGGACACATAGTCCAGTCCTCTAAGTCACACTCCGGTTAGTGAGATCACAGTCTCTCAAACAAATTGTCCCCACTGCTCGGTTCAAGCATCTTACCAACAAATCACAGCAACCGCATAACATCAACTAAAAAAAAAACATTCATAACGACGATAGTAAGCTAACGATTTCCGACCCTCATTCCCTGTACCACCACCTCTTATCAAACCACTCATAGAACTTTTAGGCTTGCTCCTCAGATTCCGAGAAATTTATTTAATTTCTAGCGGCATGGGAGAACTTGAACAACTATATGGGGATCCTGTTGGAGCGCAAAACCATCCTATAAGCCAGCTTACTACATGGATAGGGAAAAGAGAAAGAGAAAAATGCGGAAAGGATTGACAAACACCCCAAAGGTTTTGCCCAGATATATTGTTTCTGTTACAAAATTAGTAGAGAAGAAGAGAATCTTAATATATTTCCCTACATCAGATGTGAGGCAAAGCGCGTGGATATGTATGTGATGAATATTGTCACAGGATGCTGTTGACTGCTGGTCTATTTTTTTGTTTTTTTTTTCCAAGCTCCTTCAGGGATGATTTCATTCACTCTCAGCGCCATTTTCTCACTTCGCTTCAGAGACTTTCCAGGAAGCCCAGCCGACTGAATCGAAGGAGTTTGTTCTTCATTCCGCCGCATGTTGGGGAATTCCTAATTTCCTACCAAGCTCATTAAATGATCACAAAATGCTGTAACAAGCTCGTGGGGGAGAAATCAATGGCCCGTGCATCACAACTTGACCAGCTCCTAATTGAATTTATTCCGGGCTGAAAGTACGAAGAAGGAGGGATAAAAGGTAGAAAGGGGAAAAGAGCAAAAAAAAAAAAAAAAATAAAAAGAGGACGTAGATTCACCTAAAAACACCACCTGGGTCTCCACCTCATCAGTCCCACCTACCCTCCACCGTCCTCAGGTTCATCTAGAAACTCTAGGAGCTCTCTGGATCGTGCTAGGATGCGTCGCAAGTGCCATCATTCATCCCGCATTATCCTCCACCCTTCATCCACCAACCAGCCGTGATCAGTTTTACAGGTGCACCGTGGCTCTCAAGCCCTCTTTTTCAAAGGGGGGGGGGGTGGCGGGGGATAAACGTTTTTCGCTTCAGCTGGAATCTCGATCTGTCCACCTCCTCGTTGTTCTTAGTTGTATGTCTTTGAGGAGATTCTAGCTGAAGCAACTATCTTTGAAGAGGTTGGAGCATCGGTGCCTGTAGACTGATCACGCTGGTTGGTGGATGGAGGTGGAGGAGGATGAGGAGGAGGCAATTGAGACGATCTAGAAGATCTAGAAGCTCCTAGAGTTCCAGATGAACCTGCTGGTGGTGGAGGAGGTGGCTGATGAGGTGGAGACCCAGGTGGTGTTTTCGGTGAATTACGTCTCTTTTTCTTCTTTCTTCGTACTTCAGCCAAATCAATTAGGAGCTGGTCAGTGTGATCACGGGCCATTGACTTCTCCAGAGCTTTGTACAACATTTTGTGATCTTTATGAGCTTGGTAGGAATTAGATTCCCACATGCGGTGATGAAGAATCTCCTTAATGTCGGCTTCTGGCAAGTCTCTGAAGCGATCCCTAAGAGGAGCTTGAATAGCCCAGTCAACAGCATCCGTGACGATTTCATCCACCGCTTTGCTCACCTGATGAGGGATATTAAGATTCTCTAGTTTGTACAATCTGGACCCTTGTTTGTCTAATCTTTCCTCCAGGGCTTGGTTTGCCTCCACCATATCCGCCATATGTTGTTCAAGTTCTCCCATGCGCTGGATTAAAATCGCATTGTGAGGAAGTGTACCTTGTTGTGGCTTTTTTGACGGTAGGTATTGGTGGAAGTGTTGTTAATAGTCGTTGTTGTTGTTTGATGATGCGGTTGCGTGATTGTTGGTAGTTGATGCTTGAAACCGCTGTGGGCGACAGGGTTGAGAGACTGTGAGATCATAACCTGGAGTGGGTTCTATTAGAGGAAGGAACAGACTAGGTGTCCTGATGGATCTTGTTATGTGGAACCCGTTGACCAATAGATTTTGGTTTTGTGAACTCTGCTTGCTTTTTCAATATTTGGTTTTCTTAAAGGTTTTCGTCTTCTTTTGTTTGTGAAGTGACTTCTCTAAAGGAAAAATTGATTGGTGTGAATTTGTGAAGCTGAGTCTGAAAGTTCAGGTTCCTTTGTCAAGGATTTTGTAGAGAAGATGAAGACAGGGGTTCTTAGTGGAGCTTGTGGAGGGTTTTCCTCAAGTTTTACTTCACTTTAGTTTGGGAGGAAGAGGTTTTTAAGGTTCTCCTAAACATTTGGATAAGCCGTTGTAGTGAATTCTTCATCCATTTGCTCAGGGTTTGGTTGAAGTGACGTGTCAGAGGCCTCAAGATTCATGTGTTCAAGGTCTGGTCCAGCAAGAACAACATGACTTAATGGAGGTTGAGATGCAACAACATCCATCAGGGTTTGGTCCAGCCTGGCCTTCATCTTGCTCACCAGGGTTTGGTCCAGCCTGGCCTTCATCTTGAACTCCAGCATTAATCCCCGGTACTTCTTCATCAGAATCTATCTCACTGTCTGTCAGCCCAAGTTCAGCATATAATGAAGAAGATTCATCATGACCAGTGGGTTCAGTTTGTGTAGAAGTGCGCCTCTGAAAGATGTACTGATCTGCAGGGCTCCTTTTCTTTGGTGTCTGAAGGGTGAGTAGATCAAGGGCAACTTGTTCATCACTGACTTTCTCTTTACCCTTTCCTTGAACCTCTGGAAGCGGTTGAAATTTTCCAGATTCAGGTTCCCTGATCACCACCGGTGGAAGTGGACCCTGACAAGCTGAGTGAAATTCCTTTAAGCTTTCTTCCACTGCCTTTTGCAGATCAACCTCTTCATCACTAATCTTGGGTTCCTTCTCTGGAACACCTTCGTCAACAAATTAATCTACCAACTGAAGAGAGCTCTTTTTCATTCGCTGCTTCACCACCTTACCAGCTTTGGATCGTTTGGCTGGAGATGTGCCTCAGATGTCTCTGTAACCAGCTTTCGTTTCTTTTCCTGAGGCTTGGCGGGTGCAGGTTTATGGTATTCTTGGTGTAGCTTTGGTGCGCGGGGCTTGATTGCCCTGGATGCTTTGGGTTTGGTAGGCCTAGCATGGTTTAGGAGCAGGAGAGTCAGGAAAACTACTAACCTTTTCACCAGCAAGATATCTTTGATGCTTAGCTACTTTTTCTAGATACGCATTGTAGTATTGTTTACCTCGAATGTCATCTGTGATAAGATCATTCAGAATAGGCATCCCAAAGACTTCCTGTTTGGTTCCCTTATCACTAAACTTGAGATATCTAAGAACAGGCTCTTCATTAGGCAAATGAAGTAAGATAAAATTTGGTCTCGGGTAGGAAACTGGAGCTTGCTTTAGTTATGTAAAGACGATCAGCTTGTTGTAACCTAACACTCAGGGACTCATAATAAGGGTGGCTTTCATTTTCCCTGAGTATGTTGTGATGCTAGATTCTTTTTGTCTTCAATGAAAAGTATGGATGGAATTGGTGTGGAATTCTTCCGCCATCCTTTCGTCATAATCAATATGGGATAGATTTGGAGATGCCCCAAAGAATCTGCAACACTAGAGAGCCCTTGGTCTTTCAAACCCTGAAGTCTTTCCCGTAAGACACAAGTTGATGACTGTTGTGAGTGCTCTCCACGGTTGAAACATGTCATTAGTCACGACATCTGATAAGGTTCTGACAACTTTCGAATAACCCAGATCGTTGACAAACTTGATAAGAGCATCAGGAGTTGGTGGGGAAGAAAATGCATTGTTGGGTGATCGGACTGGAGTGATTGGACAGTGGTTTCTCTGAGTGTGTCTTTGGTGAGATCGAACCATTGCTCATCTAGTTGACAGCTGTAATTCCCGGTTTTATTGTCATATTTGAACGGTGTTCTCAAAAACTGCTGAATATAGATTAATGGAATTGTCAAGGAAGCAGTGAAAGCTCTGAAGAATTTGGTGTGCTTCAGAATGTCCACAGCAATCTTGTAGATTGGATTACTTTGCGACCTTTCAACATCCAGATAGCAGTTGCTTTTTCCTATAGGCACCCATCTGATGCGAGGCAGGATTTGATCATCAGTACGAGCGGGTGGTGCCATAACAGGTGCTTGTTCAGCAGGAGCATTAACATTAACATCAGACATTGTATCTGCACAGTCACATTCATAGAGAAGTGTACATACATAAAGGAGATGTTAGATGTGAGCAGATGCTCAGGAGTTAATCAGTTATGGACTAAATCCAAGAAGAGGACACTTTGATCATATTTAAAGTGGTTATTAACAGATTTGGTCAACTCTTGAGTCAACGAAAGTTAACTCATGAGAGAAAGGCAAAATCGCAATGACCAAATCATAATGACCAAATCTTAATTGTCACGTGGTACTAGACAAGACGCAAGGGTTAAAGCACACTAGGCAAAACGCAATGGGACAAAACGCAAGCACCAAAACGCAAGACACAAGACGCAGTAGGTCAGCCAAGCAAAACGCATCCCATCAAAATGCAATGAATATATTATTAAAAATAATCAAAACGCAGTTTATTCAAAACGCACAAGACAAGTCGCAACAAGCAAAACGCAAACCAACAAAAACGCAATGAATATTCTATTTAAAATAATCAAGACGCAGTCAATCAAAACGAAATGAATATTTTATACAGAATAATCAAAACGCAGTCTAGCCAAAACGCAACAGGCAAAACGCAGTTAGACAAAACGCAGGAATCTTTTATTCAAATATAATCAAAACGCAACATTTTTGAAAAAATTTGAAAAGGTGGGTCCTACATTTATACTAATGAGGGTCTTTAACAACAAAACGTAATTGATTGCGTTTTGACCTGTTTTGCATAATATTACAATCAAAACGCAAGAGCATATTTAAACTCAAAACGCAATGGCATATATCAGGCAAAACGTACAACAAAGGATTCACACAAAAACGCAAATCAAGCACTTTATCAAACTCAACCAAGAAGGTTTTAAATCCTAGATTCCAACTAACACACTAAGGCATTTCTAGGCAATCCAAACTTACGAATACGGAAACCAATAGCATTATAAAACATTTACTTAAACAACAAGCAATAAACAACAACACACGACGAAAAACAAAGAAGCCCCAATCGACAAATCCAAGGACAAACACATGATGAGAGGGGAAGCCAATTAAACATATAACAAAGCATCAATAACATGAACCCAGCAATTAGATCACAAGATTACACACTAACCAAGATTAAGATGATGAAAATCTACAAAGATCTACAAAACGCACATAATAAAGGATTCCAGGTTGTGATATTGAAGATAATACTAGATTAGATGTTATAAAACATTAAATTCACAATACCTAGTTCAATAATTGGCACGAGGTCACGAATGGGACAAATCTCAGACGCGATTGCGATTTGGGTCGAGAGAGAAAAATGCCGTCAAAGGGGGGTTGGACTGGTCTATGTTGCGATGTGATAAGTCAAAACGCAATGGGGCCTTTTATACTTAGGGTTCAGGTTTCAAATTTTGGCAAAGACTAGCCCTTGGACATCTATAGACCTATACTTTTAATGATGAGTGGTTTTCTAAGGGCAATTCAAGATACAAGAATGGCATATATGGTCCTTAAAGATTTATAAGCTAAGAAAACAGTTAGCACATTGCACATAAGACCCTACACTTGCACATTAATGATAAACTTGACCTTTAGAGTTAATACTAGATTAACTCCCCCTCAAATTGAAACCCTGTTAGATACAAATCTTTTCTCAATTAATTATTCAATGAAAAACTGATGCTCGTTAATTGTCATAGATTTTTGAAAAATACTCTCCCCCTCAATCAATGACCCGTTTTCTATTTAAAGAGCAGTAGTCGTTGATTGAGTATCAAAAAAAATGTTTGAAAATTGAAATTCTGATTGATTTTCCAACAACGTAAAAACCACCATGAGATACACGAATACTTTCCTGAAGAATCATAGACGAAAAAGTATTCGGATAAAAAAGAAGACTTCTCTTCTTGATCAAGAAATAATGCACTGAAGCGTACATTAGATTGAGAGTTCATGATGTAAGTATCATGCCTCGGGAGTGCTTAATCACCGTTGTTACGGAACAGCCCAATCTTTTTGGCGACATGCTTTCTCAATTTGAAAAAAGGGTTGGCAGTCTGTGAAATAACTGCAAGCATTAAGGACATGGTTTTTGAAAAAAGTTGTAAACTTTTGTCTCGAGCTTCTTTAAAGACCGTTGTCCTTATTGAATGCATTTATTAGGACGTAAAAATATTTCGATACAACGAAGACATGTCTTGAAAAAATTTTTTGGTTATTTTTCTATTTTCTATTTTTATGGTTTTTGTAGGTTTTCTATTTTTTGTATTTTCTATTTTAAGAGTTTGATATATTTAAATATTTACATAGGAT
Organism: Tanacetum coccineum; assembly: GCA_026074375.1. Classification (NCBI taxonomy): domain Eukaryota; kingdom Viridiplantae; phylum Streptophyta; class Magnoliopsida; order Asterales; family Asteraceae; genus Tanacetum; species Tanacetum coccineum. The sequence goes on from BQNB010008884.1 coordinate 57,629, forward strand.
ATAGGGAGGGACCATCCTTTACTCCTTTCTTCCTTCCTGAGACGTTTAAGAGTTTCGGAAGACCATTATCTTCATACCACGACGCGGGAGTAGTAGGGAGTAGGAAAACAAATAGAATTTTGAACACTCTCTTGTATTGCTTTGGTGAATATATCCCACGGAGCTGATTCATCCCATGTCACCAAAAGTCCATTTCAAACCACGCCTTTCTCAACTTGCTCTCAATAAATGGTGTCGAATGTCAATTGTGCTGGACCGGAAGTGTGGACATTATTACAGCAAAGTGAATGGCACTGCGATTGTCACAATACAAAGGAATCTTATTGAAGACAAAGTCATAGTCTGTAAGCTGTGATCTCATCCAAAGTATCTGAGTACAACATCCAGACATGGCAATGTATTCAGCCTTGTTGTTGAGATCGCATGTGCTCTTCTGTTCTTTGGGACCAGCTAACTGAGTTTATCTCCAAGGTACTAGGCACTTCCTGGCTGTACTTCATCGTTCTGTGTCTTGACAAATGCATGGTCTGCATCTGTATAGGCCGTTAGTGCCATATGTCTTTAGGATACCAAAGACCCTCATTAAATGGTTCTATGAGGATACCGAAAGACCGCTTAAGTACTTCGAAGGTGTTTTGGTAGGCGCGAAGCCTGATACTAGCCACACATGCATACAGCGATACAAGGTCGGGTCTGCTTGGTAGTAAGATACATTAGGGACCGACCATACTACGAAAATCAAGTCTGGTCAACTGGAATCCTAAGTAGTCCTCCAGTTTAACTGTCAATCCACCCTGGTGTATCACCAGGGGAACACACGAAATCCATCCCAAAATTTCTCTTTAATATTATCAAGAGCAAATTTTAATTCATGAATAAAAATGCCTCCGGATTTTATGAAGACTTGTATCCTAAGAAAATGAACATTAGGTTCCCATCATTGACATGTGAAATTGGAACTATATCATTGGAGAAAATAGGTCCACACGCTTTAGGGTCGGTCTAAGGAAATATGATATCATACTACATATATTTGAACAAGAGAATATGTTTGCTGTTTTCCTAGTGAGTACTGTCGGGATCAACTGCCACCTACCCTTGGAAAATTTGTTGTTCAGAAGAAATCATGACAAGGTATCGTCTATTACTTTAACCATACAAAGCCTTCTTCAGACGATAACATGTGTGGATGATCTGGATCAACGAATCCATATGGTTGACTAACACTAGATTCTTCCTTCAACTCGCCATTAAGGATGTAGTTTTACATCCATCTGCTAGATGGTTATGTTTTACTGGCGGAATTGCAATGAAGATTCGGATGCTCGATACATGCAACCGATGCACAAGGATTCCTCAAAGTTAATTCCCTCATCTTGTCGATATCCCTTTGGGCCACAACTGAGCCTTGTTTTTCAGAACCTCACCTGTACTCATCATTTAACTTTTGTAGATCACTTGAGAGGGGCCTAATAATCATGACACAGTCTGGTTGAGGTACTAATTTCCATACTTGATGTCAATCAAATTCGTAAATCTCTTCTTGCATGGCTTGAAACCAGCAATCTTCAGTTATTGCCATTCTGAAGTTCTTTGGTTCGACTTTTGACAAGACAGAGTTATACAAGCACCATAAGGCATCGATCGCTAGTTGTTTTCTCGTGGATACCGATCGAGAGGGATTACCAATTATATTATCCAGCGGGTGATCTTTGCTCTATTTCCCGAGATGGTGAAGTGTTTGAGAGACATAAGGAGATTCGGTTGAACTAAGATCCCTGGATGATGATGCTTCAGAGCTAGGTTCTAGAGCAAACACGATTATGAAGTGATCATTGCCAATAAGAGCAAAAGGATTGTCTTCCATGAGAGGAGATTCAGCTGCAATGCCTTGATGTAAACTTAGAGATTATAGAGGCGAAGATGACGGTGAATGACTTGGAGATGGTGCATCTTAATCAATGGTAGTAGATGAAGGTGTACCGGTTGAGTTTACTGGAACTTGAATTGCTGGAGCAGGAGAAACTGGTCTTTCAACACGAGGAGGTTCCAAGTATTCATCGAACATCGGTTGGAATAAAATCTCCAGATCTTTATTTAGGGGGGGGGGGGGTACATAAGGAGCTGCAGGAACCTGATTTGGTATGAGCCTTAAACTTATCTGACCAGGCATCAAAAAAGTAGGAGCGGGTCCTGTACTGAGTTGCATAGGAGCCATTTGCTCAGTCAACTCATCGAATTACACGTGAATAGTTTCCATAATACGTCGGGTTCTTTTGTTGTAGATTTTATACCCTTTCCTGCTAGGTGCATAACCAACAAATATTCCAATATCAGTTATTGGTTGTAACTTTCCAAGATCTTTACTATCATTTGTAGGGTAACAAAGAGCACCAAAGACTCTGAAAAAGGTAAGATCAGGCTTCATGTCATGCACCAACTCATATGGGGTTTTGCAGTGACAAGTATGAATAAGGGATCGGTTTTAGGTGTAACACGCAGTAACCACAGCTTCTGCCCATAGAAACATCAGGGCCTTGGAAAAGACCAGCATTGTCTTGGCAGCCTCAACAAGTGTACGGTTCCGTCTTTCGATGACGCCGTTCTGCTGTGGAGTCCTTGGAACTGTCTTTTGATGAAAAATGCTGACACGTTTATAATAATCAGTCAAATCTTTATTGACAAATTATGTGCCATTATCGGTATGGATGTTTTTGACAGTTTTATTGAGATCGACTTGTATTTGCTTCAGAAATTTGATGACAACCTCTAGGGTCTCATCTTTGGATCTCAAAAACTTAACCCAAGTAAACCGCGAATAATCATCAACAATAACTAAGATGTATTTCTTCCCATTAATTGTTTGAACTCGCATTGGTCCACATAAATCCATATGAAGGGTATTAAGAACTTCCAAGTTGGTGTTTTTAGTTTTGGGTTTGTGGGTATGTTTTTTTCTCTTTCCTAGTTGACACACGGAGCAGAGATGATCATTCTCAAACTTTAATCAAGGTAAGCCTCGAACTAAATCTTTTCTTGCAAGGTTATTGATGGTACCAAAGTTCAAGTGGTTTAAACGCCGATGCCACAACCATGATTTGTTCTTGGAGGCTTTGGACAACAAGCAAATTGGAGAGGAGCTTCACAACATGGTCTTCAAACCATATAGTGTACAAATTAGAACAACGAGAACCTTTAATTAATTCAACAACCATCCGTATTCCGAACGTAGCAAGAAATGCTTCCTGAAGGCAACTTCTAGATTCGAGTCACAAAATTGACGCGACATAAAACATATTGTGTCCCAGTCCTTCCACACATGTATGACCCAGAGATCAAACACTTTCACAACCAATAAACAGTAGTCTGGCATAAACCCATGATGAGCACCAAGAGTGGTCATTCCTCAGAATCTTCTTAATAACCGTCGCTGAATAAACTTTTTTTATTCAGCATTCCTCCTGGAGCCGGAGCCCATCCCCATTCAAATGTTTGAAACAGCCTGGAGACGCAAAACAAAGGATGATCTATACGACCCCCTGCATTTGAAAACAAAAACAAAGATTGGAGAGTTTTGGTCCACCAAGTCACCCCCCCGTAGATGAAGTGATCCCTAGGGTTAGCATAATCAAAAATCGCAGACCACCAGCAAAAGCACTTGACTATGTACATTAAAAATTTCGCCAAGTTAAAGTGGCAATGTTCTCCTAACATGAATGTTATCTATCTTCCTGTGGGCATCCAGTGATAACTACAAGTGGTAGTTAATTTCCTGTTTGGTTACCTCCTTCCCATCACCTTGCTTGACTTTGCTTAGGTTACCAAAACTTATGCTTAACTTTACTCACAAATCTTTTTATAACTAGTAGGAAGCATTCACAGAGTGCAAATAATAACCACCACACATATCCTAGATTTGCAAAAATTAAAGAATTTGATACATGTTAGGCAACAGAATGCGAATATCAAATTAATTACAGTACCATAGAGCTAAAACTAGAAACAACCAACAACCACGATTCGTGGTTTTCCCAGACTAGACTTAATATGTCCTAGGGTGTTCTTCTAATTCTACTTTCCTCCATGTTGACCACTCTTAGCCGGTAAGAACCTATTTTTTTCCCTTGGTATTTGCTCCCTAGGCAGGTGTGATCCGCTAGCATCAGTTCAACTATTTACCCACCTATAGAAAAGGAGGCACAGGGACATTAGTCTTCTTTCTGACAGTTCAGTTAGTTTAAGAACAGGTTTATGGATGATACTTTTTTGACATTGCACATTGTTCCATGCCTCAAAAGTGACCTGCCTTTTTCCTCCTTAGAAAAAAAAAAGGAAGAAAGCATCTTGTTAGCTCGGTATATTTAAGGGCTTTTTTGGACAATGCCAATCCACATATTCTAACAATTCCAATTCCTGAGAGTGTTTTGGTGTTAAACGGCAAGCTAAATGCAAGTGAGTACTACTAATGGTCTTTCAAAACACTTTCCTATAAGGTGTTTTGAATACACTAAATGCACTTCCTTAAGGTGTTTAGATACAACCTAAAATGCATCTTTCCTCTAACAAATCTCGTAAAGGTTTTCTACACTTTCCTTAAGGGTGTTTGAGATACACTAAAATGCATTTCCCTATGTTGTTCCAATTGCGAGGTGGAATAAGTTCACAACCATCTATAGCATACTTACCACCTGTGTAAGAACTTTTGGGTTTTACAACAAGTCCTGATTGACACCATGACAAACATAAGTCTGTATTTGGGGAGGACCTTTTAGACCTCATTGTCATTAATTAGGGCATGTCCTATTTTAGATGCTTAAGCCGCGAAGTTCTTATAATAGAAATCATACAATTTCCTTGTACTGCTCTTTGGCTGCTGCTTTAATCCTAAAATCTTTTTCCATTTTTTTTTTTTTTTTGCCCAAAAAAGCTCAATTTGTTTTGTCTTCTTGAAGAAAACCATGATTTTTTTTCAGTTAATTGAGTGATTTGAAAGTCTAGGGGTCCTGAAATATCCCACGTGTACGGTCTGCTTCAATCAACCTTTTCAAACTACCCACTATAATTCACTACACAAAAAACCTACGGGTTTCATTTAAATTGAGAGATCTGCAATCTATTCTCATTTTTTGATGGGGCTGTTAATCTTTTCCTTTTCTCTGAATTGAGATGGAGGCTTTTCATTTCATCATTTTAATTACAAAAATCTAGAGTCCAAATCAATGAACAACTCGAGTAGGGTGGAGATGTGTTGTTTCCAAACTTTACTTAAAGTTTTGTATATTTTAACTGCAGATTTTAAATGATTAACGCTCAAGATTGGAAAACACCGTTTTTTTATTAACTCATAAAGATTATCCATAAATCTTATCACGTAAAATTCAAAAGCCTCAACTTCTACAAGTTTCTAGACAAAACGTGCTTTAATCCATGGTGTGGGAGCATCATTTGCATTTTATAAAACCTAGATACATAAGCTCAGAAGTCATTGCATAACATGAAACACATCTTTGAACAAGCAATCAAGCAATTAAATTATCATTTGCAATGAATGAAGAATTTTCCCGCACAATCTCATCATGCGTTCCTATCTATAACGAGTTGGTCAACCTCAAGCTTCCAACTCTTTCAACAAAAAACTTCTTTCATGTACTTTAACATCTTTTGTTAGAGCCTTTTGAATGCCCTTAAAATGTTTTCTTTAAAAGTGTTTTGAAAAATGGAATGACCCACCAGAGAGATAACAAAGCCCTTGGTTTATGTTCAAAACCCCCACCCCTTTCCCCTTCAGTGAGCCACCGTTGTGAAATTCCTCTTTTATAGGTTTTTCAAAAGTCCCGAGAAGAGTGTAATTAATAGGTGGCCAAAAATTTAATTTTTTTACTTAGACCCTTTATGTTGGAAAGCACCTTTTGGGACAAAAGCGTTGCAAGGTGTATTTTGGCGGATAACACAACAAGACTGTCAACGCTCTTTGGTTGGAACTTATTGAGCTGATGTATGCTCTTTGAGAGCTCTTTCTGCTTTAAAATTTGATGATGTCTTGAGAACCCAAATTGCTCAGGGGTCAATTGCTTTTGTGGTGTGAAGGTCGCTAAATAATTCTCTTTCGAGTAATCAGGTGGTGCAATCTTAACCTTATGAGTCACACACTCAAGGTCTTTCATTTTGTCATGCATTTTTCTCCTAGTGATTTCAGCTATCTCTAGGGTATCCTCTGTGTTGTGCATTATAGCCGGACATATGATTGTTTTTATGACAATTTTCATTAACCATTAATATAGAGCAGGCATGAACTTGCTTTGCACGGGTAAGGCATAGAGAGTTCTTGTAACCAATAGCTACCTTATTCAGTTCATTATAATAGGGCTTTGGTTTACACAACATGTGAACTGTTTGAAGAGACTGGTCTTGTTTGTATAATCTATCCTTGACCTTTTTTTTAAAGCTTTCATGTCCAAAAAATTCTTTCAAGGTATTTTTTCTTATCTTTCTATTAAAAATCTTTTTTCAAAGACGTAACATCTTCTACCATTGAGTTGTTATGGTTTGATGGTAGTTGAAAGCAAAGTTCAATTCACAGAATGAAGTTCCTTTTTCAAATTTTCTTTCTTAATGTTACGGTCAGTGATAACTATTCTTAATTGTTCATTAATCTTTTGTTCTCTTTCCATTAATTCAAACCTGGCCCATCTTTCATACAGTTCAACTTGTTCCTTATAAGTTTCAAGTTCAGCAGTTAGTGAATTATACAACTATTATGTTTCCGTGTTGTTTTAAGAGACAGACTGCCTGATGTTCACACATATCATGTATATATCACATGTAATGCATCATTTGTAACAGCATATACATTGCTTTGTACAACTGGCACTCAGCGTTGTCCTTTTACACATACTGATCATTAAATAGACAGAATCATAATACTATTCTCGTATAATTAATCGCCATGTAGTCAACAACGTAGATTGGGTTGTACATTTCATGCATCCAGTGTTCTTCATGATTTCACAAAAAGTCATCCTGATAGGATCATGATCGTATACCTCAGATAGAATGTTAGAATCTTACGACCTGACCGACTTTCCACATCATAAACATGATCCTGCGATGATAGATTAGCCATGAACATAGTTTTGTTTCGTAGTGCCTCATCAACATCATAATTAAAAAAGCATCACAGTCATTCAGGCTTGCAACACATTATCCTCATCATTGAGTCTAAATCCTGAACAGGTTGGCTCATCTACATCCTTGATCAACAGCGATGTTCTTAGTCCTCCACTCTGTAAGAAATATAACTGTTCTTCATCCAAAGCCATTTCTATTCTCCTAAGCTTGCATCAGTAACATCTTGTCTTTGAAGTATTCAGAGTTCTGTGGTCGCTTGGGCTGAGTGCAGTTCCTTGCTAATGTGGCTTATACCATTGCAGTTGTAGTACTTAACCTGCCTTGCTTGACCTGGATTAGCATTCCTCCCTTCTCCGGCTCTGTTCAGAGCTCCCTCATATCCTGCCGATTCCTTCCTTCACCCCGTGCATGTACCCTTGGTCCTCTATTATCCTTTTAACCCTGAACATTCTGAAACCATAACCTGGCATCTTGAACGTGGCTTGGATCCTAGATTTGATGTATTTCTGAGTTTTATTGTTTGTTTAAGGAAGGTATGTTTTGTATGATTGGGTGAGTAGGGCAAGTGTGTTGGTTAAATTCTCAATTAAGTTGTCTGTTTAGGAAAGTCCCGAATCAAGTTGAGAGTTATCAGCAAAGTGTGGTGGAACATATGTGGATGATGGATTTGTGGATGAGTGCGTGAATTATTACTTCTGAGTGCCACATAGGTCAATCAAGGCGAGAGGATCAACTGTGTGTTGAGTGAATCAGTCCAACATCATTTTGTTCTCATTGGCATGTGCCTCGTGCTGCTTTAGATAAGCATAAGATGATTCAAGTTGGAGGTCCCTCCAGTCCTTTGATTAGAGTTTTCACTCTGCATTTAGATATCAACCCTCATTCGGCAACATGTTATTAACAAACTTAGAATTCAACTGCATTCTATACAAGGACACTTGATGTTACCATGTCGTTTGATATTTGTGCAAACCCGACAAAGTAATCATAAATAGTCCTCTCTCTTCCTTTATGCTGACGAAAGTGTACGAAGTCTTCATAACCGTTGTGAATCACGTCCTCTTTTGTTAATCCAAACCTTCCAGGCAGCATCTTCCCACATTGTCCCATATGTCCTTAGCATCACTGTAATATTGAAAATAGAGTAGAAAATCTTTTGGCAACCCTTGAATTAGGATGTATGTTGCCCAAATGTCAGCATTGTACCTATCTTATCTTCATGTTACAAGGTCAGAATAGACACGAGTTCGGTACTAGACCTAGATGTAGGGCACCTTCATATCTCCCGCTTCTCAAGATATTCCACTAAATTTTCCCCAACTGAAAATCGTACCTTCATCAAATGACTTCAAGAAGTTTACCCCATTCTCTTTACCCCCACCCCCGACAATACACAGTCGAATACGTTATGTTTGCCATGGATGCAAAATAGTTCCCTATCAAGCAAAGGAGGTCGGAGTATACGGGACCCGCAAAAATGGATGCTTCTTCTTCTTCCGAAAGATTAGGGAAGCCATTTAAAAAATTGATTGTGAAATGATTAATTTGATATCGAACAATGATTAGTGATTGTATGTTAAAAGTGAGATTGTTGTTGATAAGGTGATATGTTGTTTAATTACGATTTGGTTTGGGTTGAAATGAGTTTAAAACGTAATGAAGAAAATTTTTTTGCCGAGAGTTTATCTTTCCGTATAACCAAAACCTCAAATGAAGGTCATCAAAAAGTAGCAAAAACGCATGAAGTCTTGAGACAAAACTCCCATCAAGTCTAGAGACACAAAGCAAACCAACAATCTAGACACACAAAAAACGCAAATTCCAATCATGAGACAAAACGCAATCCAGTCTTGAAAAAATACGTTAATCCATCTTGAGAGATCAAAAACGCAATCAAGTTTTGAAATAGTCAGAGTCACTCTAAGGAGCAAAATTCAAGAAAGGTCTTCAAATGCAAAAACGCAATAACCAAAACGAAGAACCAAAACGCAAAAACCTTTGGATAAACCCAAAAACGCAGGTAAGCAAAACGCGTGATAAAACAACACTAATAAGGACAAAACGCAGTACATTTGTCCTTAAAACAAAACGACATAAAAACGCATTATAATCCTTTTCTGACAAAACCAAGAGGCAAACGCAAACCAGAATAAGCCATAGATGCACAAAACGCGAGTCAAGAAAAATTCAAACTATATTTTTTTCACCTAAAAAAAATCACCCTTATTTTAAAGAAATCATTTTTGCTTGGTTTCATTGCCAACTCAACATGGAAACCTAGAATGCTAAAACCAACTATAAAAAACACAACTAACTTTAAAAACATCACAAAAAAAGTAACGAGGAACAAAGAGGATAAAGAATAAATGACCATAAATACCTTTCAAAAAAAAAACCAAAACTTATTGATCTTAAACTAACTAAGAAAATGCACACACAAATCTAACTAAATCATATCATCTCCCATTGTGCATTCTGATAAACCCAATTGAGAATATTAGATATCATAACAGCAATCACCAATGATTTTGTGTGGTTGTGACAACGTTTTAAACAAACGCGCTATACCCTTGCTAAAAACATCGACCTACTAGCAGCACTCCAACCCCAACACACCCCCAATACATTAAACAACAACCTTCCACCCCCTCACCCCCCCCCGTCGCCAAAACCCAAACCAAGGCCTCACACCTAACACATAACCCCACCCCCCCCCAAACAATATACCCCACCCCCCAAAACCCACCCCGCCTCAACTCACCGGCCGGTGGGGGGGGGGGGGGTTGGGTGGGGGGGGTGAGGGGGATTGTGGCGTCCGCAACAGCTGCGTGCTAGGTGGGCTGTCTCAGACGTTTTAGGTTTAATTTTTAATTTGCTTACAGGCTCCTCGTTAAGGGTTGAAGAGTGGATTTGGGTGTATAGTTACAGTGAATTAAATAGATAAATAGTGGAATTCACATATGACTATATGGTTTGCGGCAATGGTGATCCGGGTATTGTTGTGCACGAGGCGTTCTTCATCACCACTTCACCATTAGGGCAATCAGGCTCGATATCGGTAATACAACAGCTCAACAAAACTAATATGTTAGGAGTCGCCCTACATCAACTATAGCGCACTTAGAGTGAAAGACTCCTGTATAGAGCACCCCCTTTCCAGCTTTGGTTGGGGTTGTTGATCATTTTATAAGACTCTAAATACCTACACTGTATTTCTCTCACTAAAACTCACTTCTCTCTCTAAAAAGTAGCTACCCCCAAAATCTTTGACTGACTTTAGGAATATCTACACAATTCCTCTCAATTGGTACACAAGACGCACATATGGATGATTAGATAGATTGTGTAGTGCATTTCTTAGTAGTTTGAAGATCACAAGTTGGTTTTTGAAGTTTATGGTCTTATTCTTCAACTCTACTGTGATTCCACGTTTGTGATGTTAAAGTTTTAAGTGCTTCTTAATAGTTGTCTTATAGCTCATATGCTAGATCAAGTTGTGCAAAAGAAACATGAGCAAAAACGATCAAAACGTATATTTTAGTGAAAAATTTGCATTTAGCTTGACTGCGTTTTGTCTCACTGGTCATATTCTGGATTGCGTTTTGCCTCTTAGCGTTCTTTCGTCAGACAAAAGGATTATCGGCAATTTTGCGTTTTGTCAAGGACAAATGTATTACTGTCGTACTTGTCTACATTGGAGCTACGTTTTATCAGGTCCCTGCGTTTGGACTTCCTGCGTGTTTGCGTTTTATCAAAGGTTTCGTTTTGTTCTACGATCATGTATGGTTCTGCGTTTGCGATCTAATATGAATGACCCTTTCACTTGCATTCTTCGCCTAATACTGAGCAACTCAGCTATATTACAAAACTTGTTTCTCAGCGTATTTGTCTCAAGATTCGGATCTACGTTATTCTTGGGCAGGACAAGATATAGAGATTGAGTGGGTCGGTATAAGATCTCGTTTCGCTTTCTATCTGTGTCATGATTGGATTGATCTCTTTTATCTCGTGAAAATTGATTAGCACTTGTCAGTCATACTTGCATCGTTTTGCATCTAATACTTTCTGAAGACTGCGTTCATGTGAGCGTTATAGTGACAAAAAACTCTGCGACAAATTATTCTCTATCATTACGATTTCAACATCATTTTCTACCAAACAATGCGCGTGGAAATTAAACAACGCGACAGGCACTCCTAAACTCCAAAAATCCAAGATCATCTTTAGGTAAGATACCTGTCACTAATAGAGTGTTACATCATCAACTTAACACAATATCCTTTCTCGCAGAGTCACGTTCATAAATGGCCTTAGATTCGCGAAGACACTCCAATGTCTGCAGTGGGCAAGCAAGGTCCAAACCCCCCGTTTTTTACAAAGACAAAAACCCAGGGTTACACAATAGTCCAGGAAAATCAAACGCAACCATAATCAAACATGGAAACAAATAACCATAACAATAGTAATAACTATAACTAGACTAGTATGCACATTAATGCTTAGCCACTTAAGGAAATGGAAACATGCAAGATAATCAAAGTAATCATTGATGCGTGGCGGGTCCGTTGAACAACAGTCAACATCTCCTTCAGATTAGACTGACTTTGCGCATGTCATGAGCAACAACGTATTCGACCTGATATTGGCTCTGCGGTAAAGTAGTATGTGTAAAATTACACGTCTCACATCCTTGAATATCAAGAGTGTAGCATGACCTTTATTGTCATTGGAACATTTAGGCGAAACTAATCTATGCAGCGAAGGTAGATTAGAAGCTCCTCACATCTGGTGGGGCGAGGGTGAGCATGTCTAGCAACGACCATCAACGTGCTATTGTATGAGAAGTAAAATGAAGATACATAGATAGACAAAGTTGAGATATAGGAGGAATTAATAACATGTAGCTACGTAAACGGTTTCGAACTTAAGACTCTAAGATCATCTCTTATCAATCAATCTTACAGTGTATGCAAACACGGAAATATGGGAACACAATGTTGAATGATGCTTGCCTGTCGAAGTAGTTATGGAATCTAACAAAAGACGACCGCGCAATCACAACGGGAAATAACTTCGACACACACTTTCGTGAGCACTCATGTCAACTATCTTGTTATTACTACACGTACGGACAGGCACAAAACTCATCAACGATCATGCGCTAAGCATCAAGCATGGACCATGTCTAGAACACAGTTTGACATTCTAAGTTTGTGATAATAAAATGTTAGAAGTGTATGGGTAGATTCCATATGCATTGTCGTTAACTCAAAATGGATTAGAGGGAATAACTACACATTAGCACAATAATCTGTTGGCTCAATAGTTGATACACACGAGGAAAATGAAAATAGTACATAAATACTCATAGTATAAACGATGCTAGAAATAAATTGTTAGACACCGATAGCAATAGATGTTCATCTGGTGATAATATAGACAAGGAGATTTCTTCATCAACATCTATCCTATATAATCCTCAATATACAAATCAATGATTCCACCACACTTTGCTGACAATACTACTCACTTCTCGATTGCGGTGACTTCCTCTTTCAAGATCTCACTAAATGACGAAATTCAACCACACACACTCTCCTCTCTCTTCACCTATGACTCAGCGTGATGTCGGTCGTCGTCGGGGTCGACGGGGGGCTGAGAACGGATTGGGATATCACTCTATTTCGGGATGCAGCTAGATCGGGGATGTGGAGGTATCGTAGCAGTTTGTTCCTTTAGGAATTGTGAGTTGAGTTGCTGGGCACACTTGTGTATATATGAAAGTGTTTCAGGATCGGGGGGTTTGTATGAGCGAAACAATGGATTGGGTGGGTAAACGAGGAGAGGCGTGCCAGCGGGTGGGCTTTAGTGGTATAATATTATTTGATGATATGTTGCTGGACATGGTACAGAGAGTGCCTGATTGTATGATACGCGCGATGGTGTATGGGGTGTGGATTGTTGGAGATCGGAGGTGCGGACATTCTATGGGGGCGGGCTAGGGCCCGAGGACGCGTTTGGATGTTTTCATTTGGGCTCTCATGTCTAGTAGGAGAGTGTGGGGGGGTAGTTGTAGTGAACTGTCGGCGTAGGTTGAGGGAGGGCACAGCTCTGTGAATCTCGCTCGGGCGTTCAATGGAGATGATGACAAGGGATTGGTGATACGAGCGGGTGGGGGTGGTTGACAAGGGAGAGGTAGGGAAGGAACGGAAAAGGATGTTGATGGGTTGTTGGAAAAACGTTTACAACCGAACTGTGAATCTCTTTGGACCGTGAACGAGAAAAAAAATTCGAGACCGAACGAGTTCTTAATCCTTCAAGGACCGAAGATCGGAAATTCTCAAGGACCCGAACGAGCGAAAAGGAGAGTGTGCAAGGACCGAACGAGTGCGCAAAAAATTACAATGGCGGGACGAACTAGCTAAAAGTTCTCAAGACCGAACGAGAGAAAAATATTTCAGAGTGACCAGACTAGTGCGGGTGAGAAGAGACATTGTGGGTCCAGGACCGGGTGAGGGGTGGGGAGGCTAGTCGGAAGGGGAGGCGGTGTGGACTCAGCGTGGACGCGGCGGGATCTGTGTCAACTAGCATCTTCTGATGGCATTTGTGACTCGTCGTGGGACTGTGAGGTATAGTCACAGTAAGGAGGGATGGTGGGCTATGCCGTGCGGCTTAACGAGTACGATTTAGTGGCGATGCACATATCTATTGATAGTGAGCTGCGAGCCAGGGATGGATTGCGTAGGATTTTTGGTGACCGAACGACGGGAGTGTGGGAAGTAGATTTACTAGAGTACGTGTGGACGGCGGGGAAGGTATGGTACAGATTAAAACAGCCATAACTTTGTGGAGTGATGCCGTGAAGTCGCGTGTGGTAGAGGGGCCGGCGTAGTGTTAGTCTCGGTGCTCGCGCGTGAAACTCGTGTTGGCTCGGTGCGGTAGATAAGTCTGAGCAGGGACTGGAGGTGCGGGGCGCGGGCTTGTAGCGCCACCCTTTAGTGGTTGGTGAGAAGGGTAAGAGTTTCGGAGGCCCAAGAACCGGATCGTTATGAGCTAGTGAGTGTATTGACATTGGATGGTGTCGAGTTGGAGTATAGGGTATAGGAGATATGGATGAATTTCAGTGGACGCTGATTCCGAATCAGCGCTTATTCACGGATTCTATTGATTGTTGTAAAATACCCGTGAATAGATTGGTCATGTATTGGTTTAAATCATAACTTTAGAGAAGTCCCCGAGAGACAGTCTGGGGGCGGTGACAGATTCTAGTGAGCTATTCATGGCGGATACGTTGTACTCAGGGCGCGCTGACAGTTAGGGCAGATCACTCGGGTTGCGGGTGCCATAGTGGCGCAGCTTGTAAGTGATGGGTGACCCAGAGCGGAAAGATCATTTTTACACTTAATAATTCCTAAGGCTATTCATTCATCATGTCTACTCTCAGTTAAACACATCCTCCACAGATAGCCAAATGCATAACAATATAATGGCAACTTGTTCAAAAGAGCGTCCATCGATGCTTGGACCAGGAAGATTATTCACAGTGGCATCGCTGTTTTCACGATAACCTTGACACTAAATCGATGGTGAATATCTGAGAAATGAATCTTTGGACGGTCCATAAATGCCCAACGAACGAATCTCATTGCAGCAGTTTAGCCAGCAGAGAACATTCCTACCAGTATCTTCACAGAAGAATAGAGACAATACACAACATGACATCAAGAGAACAAACTTTACTATCAAGCTGAAAAGGAAGCTAATTTCTTGATTCTGACTGGTATTGGGATGAAATTACTCAACTTAGTTGATGCAATGTAACACAGCAAGAGGGAGATGAGGACGCCATTTAAAGGCTACAACAAGGGGAATCGATGAACATACATATGTAAAACCAACCTATTTGGAAATTTGGGAAGTTTACTTCTCGAGATGGAAATCCATGGAGTCCTTAATACTCCCCGGTTTTATAAACTGATGAATGAGTTGACAAGGAACAACTTGCAAGTTTCACCAATGCAAGTGAATGTTCAATTTCTTCAACAACTTCAACCAGAATGGTCAAGATTTGTGACGGTTGTCAAGCAGAGACAGGAAATAGACACGGTCTCATACATCACAAGCTAGTTTGACTTCTGAAGCATTTCAAAATGAAGATTAAATGATATCCGATCTGAAAGGATTAGCCAGAATATGCAAATCCATTAGCACTTCTTGCGGCTGCTCAACCAAAATCAGATAACAACTACAGTCACCAAAACCTCAAAGATCGAATGCACCATCTACATGCAATCTTCTCCACACGACCGTGCTTCTACCATACACAAAGGCAAAGAAGATCGGCGGCAAAACCAGTTACTCCTCAATCTGATCCATTACTGAGGAAGACAGTGAACCAGAACAAGCTCGTGAGGGATAAGAAATGGATGCAAAAAGAACTTGGCATCCTTGCTAAGTAGCATACAGGAGGTAAGATGTAGCATAGCTACCAACAACAACATTCGAACTTCGACAAAACTCCAGGAACAAGCTGAGATCCACAGGCCCAGAGTGGTGGGGTATGGGAGACAAGGGAGGACAGATCCGATCAGTGGGAGCGAGTTTGGTGGTGAAGGGTCAAGGGACGATGACATTGTTGGTGGCTATGGAAACAGTAGGCAGTATGCCGTATTGGTGGCAACAAAATTGGATACCATTGCATTAACGCAGGGATTTGGACACTATGCCAAGGAATGCAGAAGCCAAAGCGTGTTTAAGTAGCTAATCGTCGTATCACAAGTGGGAGAGATGGGAAGGGGGGGCGTAGGGGAGGATGGGGGGGGGATGTGCAAAGCGGAGAATGAGGGCTTAACAGGGCGTGTGTTTGTCCCACTGGTGGGGATAAGGCTGGGGAGCGGAAGGCAGAGATGGTGGCTGGTAGTAGGGACCGGACGTGATTTAAGGGGAGGGTGCTCGTCGGGGTCGAGAGCAAACAACAAGCCGGGAATGGGGTAGGTAGAGGAAAAGAGAGAGATCTTCATTACATTCATACCGTGTCCTCTAGCCAATCAGTCTTTGCCACTTAAGTGGAACACCTTGTTCAGCTTGTTTGCTAACATCAATCATCTTCTCCTTGTGATACGCGTAGTCCTTTAAACCCCCCGCTATGGCTTCCTCCGCAATTCCCTGGCATAGTGGTCCAACTTCCTTTGCAGTTAAAGCACTGTATTCCCATTTTGTAGCACTCTACCCGACTGCCTACTGTTTTTCCCTAGCCCCAACAAACAAACTGTCATCGTCCTTTTGAGATCCCAAACTGTCCTGACGATTGTCTTTGTTATACCTGTGAGGTATCTTCAAGTCTTGTTCCCAGGAGTTTTGCAAGAAGTTCGAAGGTTTGTTGTAGGTAGCTTCGTACATCTTCTTGAAGTACTATAGCAAGGAGTGCCAAGTTCTTGCATATTCTTATCCCTCCAGAGCGATGTTCTGGATCACTACTGTCTTTCCTCAGAAAAGGACTCAGTATAGAGGAGTAACTGTTTGGCGATCCCTTTGCCATTGGAGACTGGTAGACCGCACTTGACGTAGTGGATAAGATATTTGCATGTATGATGGTGCATTTCAAAGATTGGCGGTGGGGGAGGGGGTTGGGGTTGGTGGCCGGATAGTGTTTAGCGGGGATGTAGGTTGGGGGAGGGGGGGGGGGGGGGGGGGGGGGGGGCAGGGGGGGGGGGGGGGGGGGGGGGGGGGGGGGGGGGGGGGGGGGTGGGGTGGGGGGGGGGGGGGGGGGGACCTGCAAGAAGTGCTAATGGATTTGCACTTCTTCCTGGCTAATCTTTTCAGAACGGATTCATTAACTTCAAATTGAAACTGCTTCAGAAACGTCAAACAATCTTGTGATATGGAGAACCCGTGTCAATTTCCTGTCTCTGCTTGACAACCGTCACAAATCTTGACCCATTCATGTTGAAGTTGTTGAAGAATTGAACATTCACTTGCATTGGTGAAACATAGCAAGTGTTCCTGACAACTCATTCATATCAATGTTTATAAAACACCTGGGAGTATAAGACTCCATGGATTCTCCATTCTCGAGAATTAAACTAACTTCCCAAATTTCCCAAAATATTAGATTGGTCTTTACATCTTGTATGTTCAACGATTCCCTTGTTGTAGAGCCTTTCAATGGCTGTCCACATCTCCTTGCTGTGTACATGCATCAAAACAGTTGAGTACATTTCATCCCTAATACCAGTCAGGAATCAAGAAAAATAGCTTTCCTATTCAGCATAGAAAGTAAAGTTTGTTCTCTGCTGTCATGTTTGTGTAATGTCTCAACTTCTTCATCGTGCTGCACAGTAAGAATGTACTCTGCTGCTTCAACAGCTGCAAGAGTACGTCGTTTAGGCATAATGGACCTGTCAAAGAGCACTTCCTCAGATAATCAAACCATTCTATTTAGTGTCAAGGTATCGTAGAAAACGCTAATGCCACTGAGAATAATCTTCCTGGACCAAGCATCGATGGACGCTCTTTTTGACCAGTGGCCTTATAAAGTTATGCATTTGGCTATCTGTGGAGGATGTGATAACTGGAGGTAGACCATATGAAAGAATAGTTAGGAATTATGAAGTGTAAATGAATTTGTAGATCTTAAGTGGATATGGTGTGGATTGAAGTTTGTTATGTAAGCAAATCAAGTTCACTTGGGGATTTTACACACTCTGATTAAACCAATAAATGAATTAACGGGATTTTAAAAACAAAATCAATAGAAAACCGTGAATGAATGATTCGTAATCAGCGGACGGGGGGGGGGCGGGGGGTTTTGCGCGGGTGGGGTGGTGGTTAATGGTGTATGGTGGGGGGGGGTAAGTTATTTTAAGGGGGGGAGGGTGGTTGCGAATATTAGTCTGGCGGGTACGATAACACTACATTAAGCTGGGTGAAGGTTACGAAGGTGGGTGAAATGGTAGAAAGATAAATTTATTTTAGGCGCGCGCTTTAGCGTACTCGTGGTTCTTTTCATGAGATAAAACGGTTATGACGGTCTATCGTCTGGTGTCAAATAAACGCTTTTGGCTTAAGTATGGCTGATAAAAGGATAATTCAGTAGCCAACTAAAACACAAATCGTATTAGACGATATGAGTATCCGCGTTAGTTCGTTCCCGACTTTCACTTAAGTTTATTTTTTCGCAACATCTTTAGCTCGACTGTATGATAAGACGGAATCAACACAGCAGTCACTTTTCCACTATTGGACGATTAGTGTGTAGACGGAAAAGCCCCGAGAGCTGCAAGTCTTATTTATGTGTGGTTTGATGTGTAGGGTTTTTCCAGGTGGAAGCCTTGAACTACAGCGCTTGGACAACTTATCACCACGAAACTCAACAAGGTCATTTCATACTACCATAGAGGCTGTATCTCTTAACGACAGCAAACCAAAATCATTTTCAACAGTAGTCACTCCACTCCTAACTAATCACTATATCATGTCTACTCGCAGTTCAAGCGACGAGATCTCTCTACAACACAAATAAAAATTCTTTAGCTCATAACAAATAATGTAACACACGGAAAAATCTACCACGAAGAACAATGAACCTCGTTCTGTCGGACACACAACAACACGTGGCGAGTCGATTCAGATTTTCTGTAGTAATTCGATGCCTTGAGACCATGGATCGAATTATTCTTCATTTGAGGCTTGCGCGTTTCTACGTGATACCTTGACGTTTCGACTGAATCAGAGATGTGTATATCTCCGTACAGAGAATGTAGTTCGTCGTTTCGCACTGATCTCGAGTATATCGCCTCTGAAATTTATCTGCAACCCGATACTCATATGCAGCACTGTCGCGGCATGCAGCAGCAACTCTTCTACTCTCAGTCTCTTATCTACTCATGAGAAGCACATTATTCTTAGAGCGAGCTTACTCTCTATCTACATTTGAACAATAGATGTATACACTTACTCATCTTCATCAAGTGAATTGGTTGCTATTTTTATGATTCTGTAGCCTGTATGTCAGAATTTTCAGCGTATGTCATGAACATTTGTATAGAAATCACTGCTGACAGAGCAATGTAATCTTCTCTTCAGCACATCACGAGATGTCGAGATGACTTTGAAAGGCTACAAAAAGGGAATACCGCTAGTGAACATAACTTTGACTTATCTACAGACCTCCTATTTGAGTGGTCGAATCCTTAGGAGAAGTTTCCTGTCTCCGTAAGAACGTGGAGAACCTTGGTAGTCCTATAGTTAAACAAAATCCACTCGGTTACGTTATGATCAACTCGAAAGAGATTATGATTATTTCTACTGGGTTACTTAGTGCATGTTACATAGGAGTGTGGAATGATGTGGATTGGTATGATTATAGTATTAATGTTGGGAATTGTTTTGGTGAGTCTCGTGGTGGAGCGAAGCGAGTGAGTGTATGGAAATAGTACCCAAACGGTCTCAGATCGATATCTCACATCATTCGTGCGTTTCTGAAGCAGTCTGTACGTATGATTAATTCACAGTTATATAGTTTCATCCGTTCTTCGAAACGACTTAGCAGAAAGTGCAATCTCATGATTACCCACGATAGTACTCAGCGGAGTTTCGAGACATACATACCCCATATGAACACGCCGATGAGAACACTGCTAGATCAGGCATCTCAACTAAGCAATATTACATACCTTAGGAGCGAATGCTCCAGCTGTGGGGGGGGTAATGTTGGGAGTACGGGATACAGGGCACGGTGGGGGTATGGTGGGGGGGTGGTGGGGGGGGGGGGGGTGGGGGGGGGGGCAGCAGGTTAGGGGAGGCAGGGGGGATTACATACAGGGAGATCAACTGATCCAGACACAACAACAGTAGTGCGATGCCAAGAGATGACGCATTAAAGCCATTAACCCACTGCCGAATCTCACTCCGTGCGTTTCTATACAACAATCCATTATCTAAGAAAGGCCACAGAAATCGACCAGCCTGATGGCCATGTTATTCTGAAATGTGGGATACCAGATTGTAGTTAGATTTTAGTTCTTGGCACTCATTGCTATTAGTACCTCACATTCACGTATAGCGAGGATCACATCGAGATCCTAGCGCGATAAAACAGAGCAAACACGTTGAGAAC
The DNA here is from genome assembly GCA_026074375.1 of Tanacetum coccineum. NCBI lineage: Eukaryota > Viridiplantae > Streptophyta > Magnoliopsida > Asterales > Asteraceae > Tanacetum > Tanacetum coccineum. Next base: position 77,874 of record BQNB010008884.1, read on the forward strand.
GAAATTGCTTCGAAAAGATGCATAAAGTATAGGAAGATAGAACGATGGTAAGATAGAACAAATCGACACAAGGACATGAGACAAAGATCTAAGAGACAAGGAATATATAGCAAAGAGAAAGAGATATATTAGAAATTAGATTTAGAAAAACTAGATATTTTCTAAAAAGAAAATATCTATATATATATGAGATATTTTCTGAAATGAAAATATCTAAATATATATATACCCCTACACATTTAATGTGACGCGCGGGATATTTTAACTAGGACCCGGGCTCGGGTTTTGCTTGGGATTAAACCCAAAACATATACAATATTAGATTATTTATCGAGCCCGATTCCCGATATTATCTTATTACAACGTTAACTAATTAAAGACCGAAGCTCCATCGTAGAGTGACCGAGCTTCCTTGTTCGACTCAATAAATTGAGGCTAACATATGAATACTGTAAGAATTATGAGCTTTCAATCTATGATTACTTTTATTTCTTGCTATGTTTCCATTACCATAAGTGGCTAAGCACTTAAAGTACTAGCCTAGTTATGTATTTACTATTGTTATGATATTTGTTTCCTGTTAGATTATGGTTTCGTTAGATATTCCTTGACTATCGTGTAACCCTGGGTTTTGGTTGTACGGGTGGTTTGGACCTTGCTTGCCCCATTATTAGTTTATCATGTCAATATGGGATCCATCGGGTACTAGGGAGGATCTATGACTCCATCCCTAGTGTAGGAACTGACCGGTCTCCGCACTTATCACTCAATATACTTAAAAATCACAAGAACTCCTTTAGAGGAGGTTAATAATCTGTATAGGTTATTAGATGAGTTTTGGGAATTGTTAGGATTATGAAAATCTATGTAAAAGACTCGGTCACCCCGTGTAATCTCTAGCATAGGTTTAGCCGAATGCTTAATATAATCGTTTTAATTACCATATGACTTATGGTGTTGGGCCGGGTCTTTACCCATATGTTAGCCCACTCCATAGCCCACTTAGGGTGACAAAACTCATGTATATATACCCCCTTTCCAGCTATGGGAAGGGGTTGGTTGATCATTTTATAATACACACATACCAAGTGTAGTTCTCTCACTAAAACTCACTTTCTCTCTCTAAAAAGTAGGCCAACCCCCAAATCATTGATTGTGTTATGAAAATTTCCCCCCCTAATATCTAACAAATTGTATCAAGCACATGGATGATTAGCTAGATTGTGTGTGCATTATCCCTTAGTTAGTTTAGATCAAAAGTTTGGTTTTTGAAGGTTTATGGTCTTATTCTTAACACTCTTTGATTCTCACGTTTGTGATGTTAAAGTTAGTGTTTTTATAGTTGTTATAGCCTTCTAGGATCAAGTTGTGCAAAAGAAACCAAGCAAAAACGTTCAAAAGGGTGATTTTTAGGTGAAAAAGTTTGCATTTTCTTGACTGCGTTTTGTCTCACTGGCATATTCTTGGTTGCGTTTTGCCTCTTGCGTTTTGTCAGAAAAGGATAATGCGTTTTGTCGTTTTGTAAAGGACAAATGTACTGCGTTTTGTCTTATTAGGAGCTACGTTTTGTCTCCTGCGTTTTGCTTCCTGCGTTTTGGTTTATCAAAGGTTGCATTTTGTCTGCGTTTTGACTAATTGAAGACCTTTCTTTGTGCATTTTGCCTAAGAGAGACTCTGCCCATTTCAAAACTTGATTGCGTTTTGTCTCAAGATTGGATTGCGTTTTGTCTCAAGATTGGATTGCGTTTTGTCTCAAGATTGGATTGCGTTTTGTCTCAAGATTGGATTGCGTTTTGTCTCAAGACTTGATTGCGTTTTGTCTCAAGACTTCTTGCGTTTTGTCTACTGTTGAAGACCTTCATTGCGTTTTGGTAGAAAGAAACTCTGGCAAAAATTTTCTTCATTACGTTAACTCATTTCAACCAAACCAAATCACAATTAAACAACATATCACCTAATCCAACAAACAATCATCACTTTTAACATACAATCACTAATCATTGTTCGATCAAATTAATCATTTCACAATCAATTAAAATGGCTAATCTTTCGGAAGACATCCAATGTGCCGGTTCCGATACCCGACCACCTATGCTTGATAGGACTGACTTTGCATCATGGCAACAACGTATTCACTGTATTTTCGGGAGTTAAAGAGAATGGTAAACATCTTGAAGTCCAATTGATTAAGACCTTCAGTTGGGAACATTTAGGGAAAATCTTGCAGAAGGAGATGAAGGTGCCCTACATCTAGGTCTAGAACGACCTCGTGTCTATTCTGACCTGTAACCTGAAGATAAGGATAGGTACAATGCTGACATTCGGGCAACAAACATCCTACTTCAAGGGTTGCCAAAAGATTTTTTAGGCCCAAAAAAGAACAATACGAGTCCGCTGATCTCAGTAACAAGTATTGACGTTTCATTCCTAGATTTTCTAATCAATAAACCTAATTATCTACTTTCCCCAAATTGAAATTACATGAAACAAATTAGGGTTCTTCTTCTCATGTTCTAGTTACCTTAAGCAAAAAATTTCTTACAAGTAATTGTTGTTTTTTCTTTCACCTTTTCATAGTTTTAACTATTAACCTTTAAGTTTTATTTCAGATAGCTTAATTGTAGTGATAGTAGTGAAGTACTTTGTTTTGAGACATTTATTACGCATGTTATGTAATTTTATTCTGCTAAATCATGAATGTGACGATTGAAACTTGACTTTTTGTGTTTTACTTTACTTTGTTATTTTAAATTTAAACTTTGACATTTTCAAAAGGATATTATATAAAATTATATTTGATGATGAGTAGAAATAAAAATAGTTTGACTCGTTTATCCGTTGCTTACAGAACATGATAAATTGGTAGGATCTTACGATCTAGATCCGATCTTACGATCTCAATCTTGCAAAGACAAAAACGATCCTAGGTGGGATCGCGATCTTGACAGCCTTGGTATAATCAAACTGTTGGTGCAACATTGACTAGGATCTCCTTTATGTTTTAATGATGACAAATAAACGTTCGCAACACTTACAATTACAAACGATAGCCAAAATCCAGAAAACCAGGAACTATGTTCCTGGCGCGTCAGCGCGTGGGTCAGCGCGCCAGGGGCTGTCTCGAGTTTGCGGATTTTGTTTTGTCGGCTTTCCTCTTACCCGACACATGTGGAAACTTCAATAAAGGTATGTACATGACACTTGAGTATTTGGGGACACTCCAAATGAGGTTTATACTTAGAGAGGAGCAAAAACAAATCCTCTCGTTTTTTAACAAAACGCTAACTCAAATCTTTTATCAATTGCCTCTAGCCAATGCCAAAACTTATGTCTAAACCTATTGATGAAGATGTGGATGAACAACCTGTTTAGGACTTAGCACTCAATGTGGACAATGTGTTTCAAGTTGATGACTGTGATGCTTTTGATTCTGATGTTGATGAGGCTCCTATGGCATAGACTATGTTCATGGCTAATCTATCATCCGCAGATCCTGTTTATGATGAAGCTGGTATGTCTTATGATTCGGACATTCTATCTGAGGTACACGACCATGATCACTATCAGGATGCTGTTTGTGAACATCATGAAGAACACGAGATGCATAACGATGTACAACCAAACTATGTTGTTGATTCACATGTTAATTATACGAGTGATAGTAATATGATTACGTATGATCAGTATGTAAAGGACAACGTAGTGCCAGTTGTACAAAGTAATGTATCTTCTGTTTCAAATGATGCATACATGATGATATTTAAAGATATGCATGAACCGCATGCCCAATATGTCTCTGACACAACACGGAAAACAATAGATGATAATTCATTAACTGCTAAACTTGCAACATATAAGGAACAAGTTGAACTGTATGAAAGACGGGCCAGGTTTGAATTAAGGGAAAGAGAACAAAAGATTGATGCTGTATGAAAGATGGGCCAGGTTTGAATTAATGGAAAGAGAACAAAAGATTAATGAACAATTAAGAATAGTTATCACTGACCGTACTTAAGATTGAATAATTTGAAAAAAGGAACTTCATTCTGTGAAAGTGCAACTTGGCTTCTACAACTCAATCCATAACAATCAATGTAGAAGGAAGTTACGTTTTGATAAAAAGATTATAACAGAAAGGATAAAAAATAACCTCTGAAGTACTTTTTCGGACTGAAAGCTTTAAAAAAAGGTCATGGATAGATTATACAAACAGACCATGTCTCTTCAAAACAGTCACATGTTGTGTAAACAAAGCCCCTATTATAATGAACTGAATGAGGTAGCTATTGGTCTACCAAGAACTATTATTGCCCTTACCAGTTGCAAAGCAAGTTCAGCCTGCTCTATATAATGGTTATGAAATTGTTCAAAAACAATCATGTCGGCTATAATGAAACAAACAGAGATACACCTTAGAGATTAGTGCAAATCACTAGGAGAAAATGCATGACTAAATGAAAGACCCTGAGCGTGGTGACTCATATGGTTTAATGATTGCACACACCTGATTACTCGAAAGTGAATATTAGCGACCTTCACACCACTCTAAAGCAATTGACCCCGGAGCAAATATTTGGTCTCAAGGGACTAATCAAGATTAAAAGCTGATGCTCTCAAAGAGCGTACAACAGCCTCAAGACCAACAAAGAGTTTGACAGTGTATCCGCAATACACCGGCAACGCTTGTCCTCTAAGTTGCTTTCCCAACAATAAGGGTCAAGTGGATAAATTAACATTTTTGCAACTAATAAAATCTTCTCGGGAATTTGTAAAACTTTATAACAAGAGAATTACAACCAACGGGGATCCAACTGAAGGGGAAGGGGTTTTGAACAAACACAGTCATGTTATCTCACCGAGGTCATTCCATTTTTCAAAAAACTTAAAGAACATTTTAAGGGCATTCAAAAGGCTCTAACAAAAGAAGTTAAAGAAATGAAAGAAATTTTTGGAAGGTTGGAAGCTGAGGGTTGACCAACACGTTTATAGGATTAGGGATGCATGATGAGATTGAGCGGAAAAATCTTCTTATTGCAAATGATAATTTAATTGCTGATTGCTTGTTCAAAGATGTGTTTCATGTTGCAATGAATTCTGAGCTTAATGTATCTAGTTTTACTAAAATGCATGATGCCCACACCAGTCTTAAAGCACGTTGTCTAGAACTTGGAAGTTGAGCTTCTGATTTACGTGGGGGATTTTTAAGGGGGATTCAATAGGATAATCAGCATGAGTTAATAAAAATCGGTTTGCCAATTTCTTGAGGTTATTAATTTAAATTGCAGTTTGGAAATATCATAATTCTTAAAGAAAGTTTTGGACAACAAAACACATCTCCTCCTAACTCGAGTGTTCCTGATTTGGACTCTGTTTTTGTAATTAAAAATGATGAAGAAGCTCAATTCAAGGAAAAGATAACGCCATCAAAAATAAATTGAGAAGGCAGATCTCTCAATAATGTGAAAAACCCGTAGTAGAGCAGACCTACCACGTGTGATTTCAGGACCTAGACTTTCAATTCACTAATTAAAATGATAAATCCAATGTTCTTCAAGAACAAAATGAGCTTTTTAGGGCAAAAAATGGAAAGATTAAGCAGCATTACAAGGAATTGTATGATTCTATTAAGAACACGCGTGCTAAGCATCTAAAATAGACAACTGCCCTATTAATCCTGACACATGAGAGTATTAAAGGTCCAAAATGCAGAATAGAGTTGTCATGTGCAATCAGGATCATGTAAAACAAAAAGTTCTATACACTGAAAGTATGCTATAGATGTTGAAATCCTTTGCCCCTCGCAATTGGAAAATTTGGGATTTGCATTTTGTGTATTCAAACACCCTTAAAGGAAAGTGTAGAAAACCTTTACGAGATTGTAGAGGAAGTGCATTTAGTGTATCTCAAACACCTTAAGGTTGATCTTTTCCTAAACACACTGTTATATATTAACTAGTAAGTGCTTTTAGTTATATCAAACAACTTTTGGATAATGTGTTGAAAAAGCCTTAGTGCTCACTTGCATTAGCTTGCCGTTACACCAAACACTCTCAGGAATTGTTAGAATATGTGATTGGCACTTGTCCAAAAGCCCTAAATACACGAGATAACAAGCATGCTTCTACCTTTGTACCTAAGAAAAATGCAAGATAGGTCACTTTGAGGTACATTGTGCAATGTCAAAAAAGTAACATCCATTTAAACCTGTAAAACTAAATGAAATGTCAGAAGGACTATTGTCCTGTGAATCCTGTATTGAGTATATTGTTGCACTGATTTTTGATGCGGACTATTTTGTGTTTTTTGTGATTATTTAAATTCCTTTTTTATTTTTGATGTGTGTTATGATATCTTACGGTTTGTATGTATCTATTTGTATATTTGTTCTTATTTTTTGTGCTCATTGGTTTTTTATTTATTATTTGTTTTTTTTTTTTCTTTTCATTGATCTATTTTTTCTTATCTATATGATTTATTTAAGATTTTATTTTATGCTTTTTGCTCATTGCTGCTTTTTTGCAATTTATTCTTTTTTATGTGTATATTTGCTAGCAGGATCCCAGCCTAGGAGGCTTATTCCAAGAAAATATAGGATCCGTACGCTAAGAGTGTCAACATGAAGAAAGTAGAAGAACACCCTAGGACAATTAAGTCTAGTCTGAAAACCACGAATCGTGTTGATTCTAGTATTAGCTCTAAGCGTACTGTAATTAATTTGAATTCTCATTCTGTTTGCCAAACATGTATCATATTCTTAATTTTGCAAATCGATTATGTAGTGTGGTTAATTATTTGCATACTTGTGAATGCTTCCTCCTTGTATAAAATTTTGTGCGTAAAAGTTATGCAAGTTTGGAAACCTAAGCAAGTCAAGCAAGTATGGAAACCAACAGGTACATACTTACCACTGTAGGTTATCACTGGATGCCCTCAGGAGAAGAACATCATGTTAGGAGAACATGCCCTTTAAACTGGCTCCACTAAAACCATATACAAAGTTGTCAGCGTTTGCTTATGCCTACCAAGGGAAGAGAACCCAACCACAATTGGGGATCCAACTTTCTAAACTCTCCATCTTTGTTTGTTTTCAAATTCAGGTAGTACAGATCATCCTTTGGTATTTGGACTCAGGCTGTTCAAAACATATGACAGGGGATCGCTCACGGCTCAGGAATTTCGTGAAAAAGTTCATCGGGACGGTTAGATTCAGGAATGACCACTTTGGTGCTATCATGGGTTATGGAGACTACGTTATTGGTGAAAGTGTGATCTCCAGGGTATACTATGTGGAAGGACTGGGACACAATCTGTTTTCTGTCGGTCAATTTTGTGACTCGGATCTAGAAGTTGCCTTCAGGAAGCATTCTTGCTATGTTCGAGATACGGATGGTGTTGGAATTAATTTAAAGTTTCGTTTGTTCGTATTTGATACACTATATCGATTGAAGGACATGTTGAAGTCCCTTCGCCAATTTGCTTGTTTTTGTCCTTGCCTCCAAGAACAATTCAATGGTTTGTGCATCGGCGTTTAATCACTTGACTTTGGTTACCATCAATAACTTGCAAGAAAGATTTAGTTCGAGGCTTACCCTTGATTAATGTTTGAGAAGTTGTTCATCTTGTCCGTTGTGTCATCTAGGAAGAGAAAATAACTTTCACACAAACCCAAAAACTAAAACCTCCGCTTGGAAGTTTCTTATACCAGTCATATGGATTTATGTGGACCAATTGCGAGGTTCAAACAATTAATGGGAAGAAATACATCTTAGTTATTGTTGATGATTATTCGCGGTTTACTTGGGTTAAGTTTTTGAGATCGAAAGATGAGCCCCAGAGGTTGTCATCAAATATTTCTAAGCAAATACATGTATGGTCCTCAACAAAATGTTAGATATAGCCGTACCGTTATTGCACAGAATTTGCCCACCCACACAACTCCCTTCTTTTCAATATAGGATTTGACTGATTATTATGAAGTGTCGGCGTTTTTTCATCAATATAGACAGTTCTGAGGGACTCCACAGCGATCGACGTGTGTGAAGACGAAAACGTACACTTGTGAGGGCTAGGACAATGTGATCTTTTCCAAGGTTGCTGTTTCATATGGGTGAAGCTATGGGCCATTCTATGTGTTATTCCCACAAATCCGATCCCTTATTCACAACTGTCACTACAAAACCCCATATGAGCTGGTGCATGACAAGGGAAGACTGAATCTTACCTTTTTCTTTTTCAGTGTCTTTGGTGCTCTTTTTGTTACCCTATAAAATGACAGAGAAAGATCTTGGAAAATTTACATCCAACAACTGATATTGGAATTTTCGTTGGTTATGTGCCTAGCAGGAAAGGTGTTTATAGAATATACAACAAAAGAACCCGTGTATTATGGAATTCTGATTCAAGTGCAATTTGATGAGCTGACTGTGCTTGGCTCTGTGCAACGCAGTACTGGAACACCCCCGATTATTTTCCTTACTTTTTGTCGCTCTAGGACAGATAATTAGGGCTAGTACCAAATGTTTCCTGCAGCTCCTTTTGTACCCCTCAATAAAGATCTGGAGATTTTATTCCAACCATTGTGTTGAGAATACTCTGGAAACTCCTGTGTTGAAAGACCGGTTTTTCCTGCTCCACAGTTCATTTCCAGTCAATCTCAACCGGTACACCTTCATCTATACCATTGTACAAGATGCACCTTGACAAGTCATTCTTCGTCATCTTCGGACAATTACAATCTCAAAGTTTACATCATGGCGTTTGCCCAGCGGAAATCTCATTTCATGTAAGACAATCCTTTTGCTCCTATTGACAATGATTACTTCATAAACGTGTTTGCTCTGGAACCTACGTCTGAAGCATCATCATATAGGGATCCTAGTTCAACCGAATATCCTTATGTCTCTCAAACACTTCATCATCTCGGGAAATGAAGCAAAGATCGCCCGCTGGATAATATTATTGGCAATCCTTCTAGACCGGTATCCACCAAAAACAACTAGCAACCAATGCCTTATGGTGCTTGTATAACTCTGTCTTGTCAAAAGTCGAACCAAAGAAATTCAAATCGGCAATAACTGAAGATTGCTAGTTTCAAGCCATGCAAGATGAGATTCACGAATTTGATCGACTTCAAGTATGGGAATAGTTTACATTCAACATAAACAGATTGTGTCTATGATTATTGCTCTCAAGTGGAATCTACAAAGTTTAAACTTGATGATACGTGATGTTCCTGAAAAATCAAGGCTCGATTGGTGGCCAAGGATATCGACAGAGGAGGGAATTGACTTCGTGGATTCTATTTGCACCGGTTGACGTATAGAGGCTATAGATTCTTTCTCGCCTAATGCCGCAGTAAATATGACCATCTATCAGATAGATGTCAAACAGCACTTCCTTAATGGCGAGTTTGTTCGAGTTGAAGAAGAAGGCATACATGTTAGTCTACCAGAGGGATTCGTTGACCAGATTCATCTGAACACTGTTTAACGTTGAGAAGGCTTTGTACGATTATAAAGTAGCCTCTCGGGGTGGTGGTACGATACCTTGTCACGATTTATTCTGAACAACAAATTTTACTAATAGGTGCAGTTTTTTGTGTTGTGTTTTTTGTTTGATTGTTGCTTTTGTTTGTGTTGTGTGCTTTCTTTTTGTTGTGTTTGATGTGTTTTTTGTTTTTTCCCCCATAATAACTTGAGGTTTTTTTTTGGTGTTGACTCCGACATGATTCACTACGAAAAAAAGGTATAACATATTCTTCTTGTTCTAAATTTAATGTTGATGTTATCAAGTTTGCCTCGATACCGGACCCTAATGGGTATGTGGACATATTTCCAATGTGCCGACGCTCACAAAGAAGAGTTACTACCTATGGTATTCCGCCCTCAGAATCCACCCCTAAGAACCCGTGATTCGACTTAACCTATAACTTTAAAATCCTTCCCTTTGGAAGCTTTCCAAAATCCCAACTAGATCCCCAATGATGGCTTGATCCCATGAATACAAGACTTCCCTTACAACTAGATGGATTGAAATAAGATAGATGAAACAAGTCATAACCTAACCTAGAGACTCGATTATAAAGAAAGGGTATGAGAAAGAAGATCCTTGACAAAACACACAAGTATAGATTAGGTACTTGTGTGGCTCTCTTGCAGAGATGTGTGTTCTTCAATATATGATAGAAGAGAAGATTAAGAACACAAAATGTGTTAGACTTAAAGGATTAGAGGAGAGAAAATAGAGGAAAGAATGTTTGTAAGAGGTGATGTAGCACCCCCATTTTTACATATAGCAGCGGAAGCTAATCTAGGGTATTACTTCATGGAAACAACAATCATAATCATAGAAAATGACCCAAAAGAAACGTTTATTCAAAAGATACGTTATCATTCATTTCAAATCAGAGTTTTACAAAGGCAGGTTCCAAAATCTAAAACATAATGTGTGAATGATAACAGTTCAGCCATCTTCAAGTCCAAGCCGCTCCGTGCCATATATTACTTCAATAATCTAAGATAAACATGCTAAAAAGTCAACATAAAGGTTTAGTGAAATTCATAGGTTTGATAAACAGTTTGAATACAAGTCATAGTGTAATAATTGTA
>BQNB010008885.1:0-46019 GCA_026074375.1 Tanacetum coccineum
AAACCAATTCTAAGGACCAAATGGCCTTGGCTGTACTAACTTGAGTTATACCAAATAATAACAAGCTAAAAATAGTCCTAATTAACAGATCTAAGCCACTGAATAAGCATAACTAATAAGCTACTAATCTATGCTAATTTTTTTATATTTTTGACAGTTTTGTAGAAATTTAAAACAAACTTAAGATCTAACAATCTAACAAACACAATAAGCATAAAACAACTAAAATGAGCATTAATAAGCAAGTTTAAACAGTTAATAAGCAAATTTAAACAATCAATAAGCAAATCTAAGCTAGTAAGAACAGTTTAACTAGAAAATTTAAAATGACAAAAGGTAAATAATGCAGAGCCTGAAATCCCAGCTAAACAGGGATTGTTTGCTCAATCAGAGCTTATGTAAACAGCTGATAGCTTATAGCTATAAACAAAACCAATTCCTAATATATCCTAACCCTTGACCTTCAGGGACTATTACCCAACTTGATCATCCAGCAGCTATCCAATTCCAAGGGACCTTAAGAGTAGCTTGAGCTTATTCAACAATAATAAGAGCTTTTTCATTCATTTAGCAAATAAGTAGAAAACAGATTTTAACAAAGGAGATTTAATAGAAAACAATTTTTATTAATAACTAATATTAAGTACAAATTGTTGGAAAGGAAATTACATTAAACTAAAATCTATAAGCTGAAATTACATAAGAAATAAGCTAAATTACAAGCTACTATAAAACTACTCCTAATTAAGCTCGATCCTCTCTAATTGTGAGGATGCCCTTGTATTTATAGCAGGACAAGGAAGCTTCCAGGTCTCCAAGTTTGTTACACGCTCCTTTTAATCCACACCCTTCATTCCTTTCAATCATTGGCTCTTCAATCTTCACTGTTGGATCTTTTAAGTGAGCACACGGATTGCCAACGTGGCAATCCTTGTGTCAGAGGCTGTGCGCTTCTTTTACAAGGGATTTAATGTAAAAATTCCATTCCTTGTGTGTTTCCTTGCATCCACGTGTGTCTTCCTTGAGGTGTCCTGACCAATGAGAGGCCTTGGTGATGTTTTACTCTGCCAACTCATAACTTGGTACTCGAATCTTAGAGCCACGCTGTCAATTGCCTTTTACCCCATGATTTTGAGGTGGGTAATTGCTGAGAACGATGATGAATAGTAACTTTCTACTCGCGCCCTTTTTACATTTTTAAACGTTTGAGGATTTGACCGAGGCTTGTGGGCTTTGACTTGGGTTGTGCGTTTGGGCCATGGGTTATATTTAAAAGAGTTGGGCTCGGTTTTGGGTTAATATTTAGGAGATAACGACCGTTATCTCTTAAATATAAAAGAGATAACGGTGTTAGGGTTTTAGGGTCTTTTGTGTAATATGATTTAACTTTGAGGACTGATTTGGTATTTTTGAGGGTTTTGTCCTTTTTGTGGTTGACCAGAGTTGACCAGTTGACCATGGTTTGACTTGTTGACTTTTTGCTAGAAAACTTGAATCCTTTCCGTCTCTTTGTGTGCTTTTTCATTCCCGTGTCCGTGTTTGTCCGGTTTTCTTGTGATTTTTGTATATCCGTACCTACACATTCACAAACAACAAAATACACAAATACAAGCATATTTTTGGACATTTTGATCATTTTAAAGGCCATTTTGATACACAAATGATATGTGATTTCTCACATATCACTCCCACTCTTCAACAATAGGTGCACTAGGCCTAACATCTTTAGGTTGTTCCAAATTATCCTTACTAGACTTAGATGCAGTTGATTCATTCCTAGGCACACTAGTGATAGTTTCACTCACATTAGTCTTATAGACAGAATCATCTAATCCAGCAAAGGACAAGTCAGGTCTTGAGGGCATGTAGTTCCCAGTGTAGGGAGGAGGAAATGCATGATATCCCTCAACCTTCTTGAACCTATCATTTACTTGATTATTTTCCTCTTCAATCTCATTCACACTACTATCAGATGCACTTTCAAACACTTCACTATTATTCTTATGAATATCATGCAGTTCATTCTCAGTCATTTGACTGTCAAAACCAATACCAGTCTTGTTATTAACACTTATTTGACTGTTTAATAGATCAGTTAGATTCTTAGATGATGTTTCAAACTTTTCTAATTTGAGTTTCAAATCATCCTTTTCTCTTAAAGCCTCTGCTAACTGATTTTTAAGCTCTGTAATAGAATTATCTCTTACCTTAACATCATATTTCAAAAATGCAATGTCTTCCTCATAAACAGCTTCATTTTTTTGATGAACAACAATTCTAGCTTCTAATGATTCTAAGCCTAATTGATAACCTATAATTTCTAGGTTAGATTTTTTAAGCTGCTCTTTCTGTTTATCAAAGTGTTCTTTTAAAGACTCATAGGATTTTAAGCAAGCTTTGGAGCAAGTGGATACCTCAGAGTCTGAACTTGATGAACTGGATGAACCTGAAGACAAATGGGCCATTAGAGCAAAGTCTGTGGGTCCTTCTTCAGCCTGAAAGCTCCAATCATAACCACCTATCCCATCTTGAACAACCAAGGCATTTGCAGGAGTCTCTACTGGTACAATTCTTCTAGGAGTTGGAAGCTAATCTTCGAATATGTTAAACTACATGATATGTGTTACTTCTGTGATTTTTCTTATAAATTGTTAAGGTGTTTAAATTGGGTAAACATGAGTCAACTTTTCGAAAGTTTCTGCCCAGTTAATTTCGGGACTGTTTTGAATGATAAGGGTCAAAGAAATATTTAAAATATGAAATAGATTAAGCCCTTCATTGTGGGCTCTTTAGACACATTGGGGATGACCTGAGATTTTTGGCTTAATTTTTGAAAGCTTTTTGGTTGGGCTTTTAAGCCAAGAAAGTCGCATAAAATAATTATTGAATTTCAGAAATGTTAAATATGAAATAGTATGATATGATTTTGAAAAGCTTTTGAAAGATAGATTATGAATTAGTAAGGTGACATTAGTAAGTGTATTTTGTAGACTTGGTGACCTTGGTGTGATCGTCTACTTTGTGATCTCTTCGATTTGTTTGTTAAGGTACGAATTCTGAATACTTTGTATTCGTCTTTGAACTATCGGTATGAATACTTCGTTCTTTTCGTAAGGATTCTCTTAATTCAATTTTCCGTTTGACTAGTTGGTTAATTTTGATGATCCTTTTCATTCGTTCCTCATTAACTCATGACTCCTAATATGCTTCTTTTGTATCTTATCTGTTTGACTTCTAAGAAATTCGTTTGACAATTTTGGCACCATTTAATGATGATTACCGTATGATTGAAACATTTGAAATCTGTTATTCCTTTGCCTTATCCTTTTAGCCCGAGCTTTTGTAACTAGCCATGGAAGTACCATGGCCATGTCATCGATGCACCGGTGGCATGACAAAACTTCAATAGGTGCTCATCAGGAATGGCCAACAACAGAGTGCTTTTTGCTTTCAATTCATTCTTTCTTGCCAGCTTTTGTTCTGAGTTTTTATGGAGTAAGTGGACCATCATCCTATGCTGATTCAAAGCTGGTGCATCAACATTCATAATAACCTCACCAAAGGAGCATAATCAGTGTGATAATATATTCACCATTCTAATGCTCCACCATAGATCATAATCCCCTGCTTTGAGTATAGAAGTTTTAGTGCAACAACTGTTTGAGTATTTCTTCTGACAGTAGATTCCATTCTTCATCTTTATTATGAATCTTGTGTTGAATATAGTGTTTTCTTCTTAAATCAGAGTTTCTGCAACAAGCCTGATACCACTTGTTGATGCCCTTATTGACAGATCTTACTTAGCTATGTTTAAAGCATAGTTATATTGGATAGAATACAAGACAACAATAGAAAAACTAAGATTGAAAATATCACAAACTATGCGAATCTAATTTTGCAAAACCAATAAGAACAATAAACAGTAAAACAAGATCATACTAAACTTTACAATATAATGAATACTATTTTAGAATTACAAAATCGCCTATGAATACTAACTAATGATTGCTATGCAAACTATAAGATAACAAATATAAAAACTATATCTAGATCTATGCCTTAGAGTTCCTTTTATACACCAAGGAAACCCAATGGGCTTACAAAAAGCGTCAAGTGATCATGCATATCTATTCCTAATATAACTCATGCATATCACTTTAGCAGTACTAACTATATAACAAACAGTACTAACAGTACTAATAAACTGGCAGTACTAACAATTTGTATTGGCAGTACTAACTAAGCTTGACAGTACTAAGTCTCACATGACAGTACTAATATGAAACTACGAGTAATAAAGATTTGGTTTCAAGAAAAGCCCTTAAACCCAACAAAAGGATCTCGATCATAAACAATAGTCCTTGGGGTAAACCCAAGATTCTTAACCACCATTTCCATGAATAACTCCACTACCATGGGACTTAAAAACTGGTCGGTAACGTTCCAAGTGGGCATACTTAAGAAAACCAGTCCTCGACCATCAAAATACCTGTCAACCTTGAAATGGGCACCCAGTAAATAAATTTACAAAGGACACTTCTTCCCAAACCTGCCGTGGAGTAGTTAGATGTTTAATAACCCACTTGTTGCCTGCTTAGAATAACTTAGACCTGTTGACATACTAACATTTTCTGATAAAATCATCACTGACATTCGCATTCCTTTCTAAAAAAAAAAAATGCAATAATCATTACGAACATTTTCTTTTGTACCCCCCATGCCCATCGCTACGGCGTGTGGAATTCTGATAGCAACAAAATTTTGAGCTTAGACTCGGTTCCGATATAATAACGATCTTGATAGAGCATCAGCCCTTGTTCACGTCGAAACCCTATCCCAACCTCTCTTCTCTATCCAATTTCCCATGTAGCTGACGCAGCTCCTCCATGGTCTCATTTTCATTCTTTAAATCATTAACCAATCCTACCAAAGGCTGACTCCTAGCCAAAATGACGCAGTGATCCCCTCGTCTTCTTTCGTACATGCGTGACAGTGCTCCGCCACCTGAATTCGGGCTCCCCTAACTTGTACTCGATGAACAAAATACAAACCCCATTAGCTTCCTTACATATTTTGCTGAAGATGCGTCCAAATGACGCTTTATGCAGTGAGTTCCCTTAATACTCCTTAAGATCCATGTGAATGCGTAAAATGACGTCCGATTAAGTACTGACACCATTTGTAAACGGCCTCCAAGATAGCAAACTATTTCCTTATGATTAATAGCAGCAATGCGCATACGAGACCCCATTATTAGCTAAAGTAACTTAGGTGGCCTACCCTGTGTAGCAAAACAACCCCCAATACCTTTAAGATGACGGCGTCTGCCGCAACTTCAAATGTAGCACGCAAATAGTTTGTGGTAGTAGCCCAAGTGACAGTTGGGCGCATGTGAGAGCGAACGTGGATGTGTGTGGTATGTGAGAGCGATCGGTGGGGGGGAGAGGGGCGGCGGCGATGGGGCAGCTCGGTGGGAGCCGCGGCGGACGGGAGAGGAGTTGGGTCCATCTTGCTTGGGTGTGGATGGTTGTAAGGCGGTGGAGATAGGTTGGGTGTGGTGGCGGGCTAGCAGATCGTAGTGTGCGCATGTGGGCTAGCTTGTGAAGTTTGAGACCGGGGATATGAGAGTGTGCGCTCGGGGCTAGTAAAGAGAGTGAGAGGGGATAGTCTGCGGTCGAACATGGAGCAGAGGCGAGGAGGAGGCGGTGGGGAGGGGGAGTTGGTGGTGGTATTTGAGGTGTTGGAGGGGGGGTATATGTCAGGATTGTTGAGAAGGGTGGTTTTTGTTTGTTATAGGTGTGAGGATAAGGTTATTGAGGTAAATTTTGGTGTGGATTGTGGGGTTAGAGGTGGGAAATATGGATGGAGAATATGATGGGGGTAGTGATAAATTTGATAGGGGGGAGAATTGGGGGGGGTTAAGTGTTGGTGGATTAAGATGAGTTTGTTGGGGGGGGGTGGGGGGGAGTATTTGGGGAAAGTTGTGTGAGGGTGAAGTTTTGGGGGGGTGTGAAGGAGAGAGTATGTGATTTTTTGTGTTGGGGGAGTGAGTGGTGAAAGGGGTATTTTGGGGTATGTAAGTTTTATATATTGTGTAGTATATGTTATGTTGTGGTTTTTTATATTTTGATTATGGTGTTTTTTTGTAATTAGGATATATTTTTTGTTTGGAAGCTTTTTTGTTTATTTTGTTATCGAGTACAAGTTAGGGGTGCCGAATCAGGTGGCGGATACACTGTCACGCATGTACGAAGAAGACGAGGGGATCACAGCGTCATTTATGGCTATGAGTCGGCCTTCAGTAGGATTGGTTAATGATTTAAAGAATGAAAATGAGACATTGGAGGAGCTGCGTCAGCTACATGGGAAATTGGATAGAGAAGAGAGGCTGGACGGGTTTCGACGTGAACAAGGGCTGATGCTCTATCAAGAGCGGTTATATGATCGGAACCGAGTCTAGCTCAAAAATTTATTGCTATCATATTTCCCAACCGCCGAGCGCTTGGCATGGGGTATCAAAGAAAATGTTTCGAAAGAATAATCTGCTTTATTTTTATTAGCAAGGTAAGCGAAAGTCATTGATGATTTTAACATAAAATGTCTAGTATGGGTCACCAGACAAAGTATTCTAACGCAGGCAACAAGAGTGTTATTACAAACATTCTAACCACTCCAACGGCAGTTTGGGAAGAAGTGTCTATGTATTTTATTACTGGGTTGCCCACTTTCAAAGGATTGACAATTATTTTTATGGTCGTGGACTGGTTTTCTAAGTATGCCCACTTCGGAACGTTACACCAGACCACAGTTATTAAACGCACCCAAGGTAGTGGGAGTTATTCATGGAAATGGTGGTTAAGAATCATTGGGTTTTCCCAAGACTATTGTATAAGATCTTGAATCCCATTTGATGGGAATTAAGTGTGCGATCTCAACAACTTAAATAATACTGCAAGTTCAACTTAGTACTTGTACATGTAAGAAGACATAGTACTGTCAAGCTTAGTATTACCACCAATACAAATTGTTAGTATCGTTTCTATGCCAGATATTAGTACTGTTTTAGTAATGTTAGTTTAAAGTTAGTACTCTAAATAGATATGCATGCGATATATAAGTAATAGATATGCATGATCACTTGACGCTATCCAGTAAGTCCCACTAGGGATTCCTTTGAGTATCTAGGGAACCTAAGGCATAGATCTAGTTATCAGTTTTTAAATTAGTATTTATAGTTTGCATAGCAATCAAAGTTAGTATTCTAAGCTTCATTTTGTAATACAAAATAGTATTCAATATATGAAAGTTTAGTAAAGATTTTTTCTTGATTTACTGTTCATTGTTCTTCTGGTATTGCAAATTAAGATTCCGCATAGTTTGTGATATTTTCAATCTTAGTTTTCTTATTGAGTTTGTCTGTATCTATCCAGATATAACTTGCTTAACAAGCTAAGTCAGATCTGTCAAGAGGATCAACAATGGTATTCAGAGCTAGTTGAGAACTCTGAATAAGAAGAACGACTTATAATCTACACAAGATCTCATAATCAAAGAGAAGATGGAATCACAGTCAGAAACTACCCAAACAGTGTCTGCACTAAAACTTCCTATACTCAAAACAGGAGACTATGATCTATGGAGCAATTAGAATGTGAGAAAATAATTACTCACACTGATCAGCTTCTTTGGGAGGTTATTATGAATGTTGATGCACCTGCTATTGCATCAGCTAGTACTGAAGGTCCCATTCCTCCTAAAACTGCAGAACAAAAGCTGGCAAGAAAGAATGAATTGAAAGCAAAAAGCACTCTGTTGTTGGCCATTCCTGATGAGCACCTATTGAAATTTTCATTGGATATCAAGGATGAAAAACCCAATAGGAAGCTATCAAGACCGAGGTGTTGGAGGCAAACAAAGGAGTCAAAGAAAATGCGGAAGAACCAGTCTGAAATCAGCACAAATAAAGAATTTTAAAACTGCATCAAGATCTGAAGGACTGGATAAAACCCTATGATATAGGTTTCATAAACTCATCATCCAATTTGAAATTCAAGGTAAGTTAAGCTCTCAGAAGATGCAAATCAAAGTGTGCTGGAAGTCTAACCATCATCTTAGAACAACTATTGCTTTAATCATGAGAAACAAATCTAATCTAGAACCACAATGAGCATGAGGATATGTAACAACAATTATGAAAAGGTGTATACAGCTGAGATAAGGGCGAAATAAAAGCTAAGCTCAAACTCATCACAAAGTGGCTTTTGTATCTTCAGAAAACACTAGTAGTACTAATGAAGTAGTTAATACTGCTCATGAAGTTTCTACTGCTAGTTCACATGCACAAGCTTCTTCCTCAATCTATACTGATGATGTCATGTTTTCCTTCTTTGTCAATCAATCTAATAGTATACAATTAGACAATGAAGATCAGGAGCAGGATTAGATACTATGAGATCTTGAAAAAATGGATCTCAATGGTAATTGGTCAATGGCATACCATGAGGCGAAGAAGATTCTTAAAGAAACATGAAGAAACTGAATATCAATGTAAATGAAACTGTATGCTTTTGATAAGACAAATGTTTAATGATAGTACAACTGCCACAGAGAGGACACTTTGCATAAAGAAAAGCAGGGCACCAAGGAATCAGAGGAATAGAAATAGAGTTGCCTCCTAATAAAGGATTTGTACCGTAGAGACTCCTGTAAATGCCTTGGTTTGTTTAAGATCGATAGGATGATATGATTGGACTTTCAGCTCAAGAAGGCAATCACAAACTTTGCCACTAATGGCCTATACATCCAAAGTTCCTCAATTTCATCAAGTATCAGACTCTGAGTTATATACGCAGCTCTAATATATTGCTTAAAATTGCCAAGAAACTCTCAAAAACATTATGAACAAGAGAGTGAAGCTCTTAAAAAATTTAATCAAGAAATTATTGGTTATCTATTAGGCTTAGAATCATTAGAATCAAGAATTGTTGTTCAATAAAAAATGAATCCTGTTTAAGGAGAAGACATTGCAATATTTGAAAATAATGATGATAAGGTAAATAATAATTCTATAACAGGCTTAAAAATCAGTTAACAGAGGCTGTAAGCTAAAAAAGAATATCTAAATCCAAAATTATAAAAGTTTGAACATCATCTATAAGCAAGCTTTGGAGCAAGTGGATACCTCAGAGTATAAACTTGATGAACTCCTTAGATCGGAAGGACTGGATCAAGATCTGAAAATGCATGATATTCATAAGAATAATAGTGAAGTGTTTGTAAGTGCATCAGATAGTAGTGTAAATGAGATTTAAAAGGAAAATAAATAAGTAAATGATAGGTTTAAGAAGGTTAAGGGATATCATGCAGTTCCTTCTCCCTACAATGGGAACTACATGCCCTCAAGACCTGACTTGTCCTTTGCTGGATTAGATGCTTCCGTCTATAAGACTAATGTAAGTGAAACTATCACTAGTGTGCCTAGGAATGAATCAACTACATCTAAGTCTAGGATAATTTGGAACAACCTAAAGATGTTAGGCCTAGTGCTCTTGTCATTGAAGAGTGGGAGTCTGATAGTGATGATGATAGTGTGATTAGACCTTCATTTGAATATAATAAACCTAGTTATGCTCAAATCAATTTTATTAAATCAGATGAAAATACTAGGAAATCTGTTATTGAACAACACACAAATCGGCAAGCTAAAAACCTTAGGAAAAGTTAGAGTCCTATGATTGATAAAAAAAATTGGAATAGACTAATGACTCAGAAACTAGGGGATGGTTTTGAGTTCAATAAGAAAGCTTGTTTTGTATGTGGAAGTCTTAACCATTGAATTAAGGATTGTAACTTTTATGAGAATAAAATGGTTGGAAAATCTATGTTGAATAATATGGGAAGGGTTACTGGTCAAAGGGAAGTTAGACCAGTTTGGAACAATGCTCAGAGGATGAATCACTAAAATAAATTGTCTCACCCACATCCTAAAAGAAATTTTGTTCCAACTGCAGTCTTAACAAAGTCTGGCAATGTACCAATTAATACTGCTAAGCAAAGCTCCTCAAGAGCAGCAGTATCAAATAGTACTACCAGATATGTTAATACTGCTGCAACTAGACCAACTGTGAATGATGCAAAACCAAGTTCAAATGTTTTTCATAAGTCACATTCATCAGTTAAGATGTAACACCCCCAAAATGGGTCGTAGCGGAATATGGGTTTGGGAGCGTTACTTCATAATAACATTGCACAAGATATACGAACGACCTCTAATTGTGTCGTTTGAAAATGATACATTGGATTTAATAAAATAATTGATACAAAAGCACCCTGCTTTAACTTGTTCATCCTTAAAAATGTGAAGATTTTAAATCCTGAATAATATCCCCAAAATACAATGCACAAGAATCTTTATAGCCATAATTCCAAAAAATATAGACCCAACAATGTAACCTTGTACCTTGAAATCCTGAAGAAAAAACATGCTTAAAACGGTCAACAAAAGTATGGTGACTTCATAGGTTATTGTAAAAATGTCAGAGATATAGAGACCAAATTGTTTAGAGTGTGTATTGCATGTATACAAAATCCAAAATATAAGTATAGCAGGTATACATTATTCAAAACAGTAAGTATTGCATGGAATACAATATCAAAAACAGTAAGTATTGCATGGTATACAATATTCAAAACAGTAAGTATTGCATGGTATACAATATCCAAAACAGTAAGTATTGCATGGTATGCAATATCCAAAACAAGAAGTATTTCAAAGTTACTTGCGTCCAATTGTAAAACAAAGCGTGTTCTCACCCCAAAAATATATTTAAAACTAGTAAAACATAGGGCTATGAACTCACCTCAGCAGTGAAGTGAATGAGTAATAATCGAGTAAGTGAAATAACGAGTCACGGACGAATCCGAAGGCAACCTAATCAAACATAGGTCGTATAATATACTATTACTCATCGATAACTAATCCATATACAAACCTATATAGCTCATGGCTCCATCTATTTGTTAAAATATATCAAAAATCGTTGTTATAAAGTGAAAACGTTTATAATTATCGTTTTGGTAAAACTAGCATAACTTTCCCGTTTTAAACACCGTTTCTCGCGTTTACCCTATATGTCCCACGGTCCTTCGTATTAAAGATGATATATAGAAAATATTACCTATTTCATATTTTATAACCTTATGAGGAATAGTACTTTTACTGTTCATGACGTTTTATAGATTTAGTTTTATAAATTTAATTGTCGTAAAACCCGTAAATGCAACAACTTATTCGTTTTAATCCCGATTTTAGCGATTCCGTCGAGCACGACTTCGTCATTAAAATTATCACATTTTTATAAAGTGGGGTCTGCTGATGAACAGTAATTTTTACTGTTCATAGTTTATAAAATTACTTTTACAAACTTTAATTATCGTAAACATCGTATTTTATTCGTTTTAGCTCCGTTTTTAGTAATTCTTTCGAGCACGTTCTCGTAATGAAAAGTCTAATATTAGGAAGATTTAAAAAAATAAATGTTTCAGTCATGAACAGTAACTTTTATAAAAATGGTTTTATAAAAAGTATTTTTATACATTTTAAGTATATAAACTCGCGTTATTCATAACTTATTCGTTTTTAATCGAAAAATTACGTTTCTTATTGTTTTGGAATCCTAAAAATATGTAAAATCTGTGAAAAATACTAAACTTTCTGTTTTAGAAGTATTTTATAACCGGCTTTTATAAAGTTTATTTTATAAACCGGTATTAACGTAAATCGTGTTTTTATCGTATCTTTTTCGTTATTAATCAGTTTTTCGAGTTTCTTACCTTTTTGGAATCGTCATGAGACGTATTATTTTTATAAAAGCTCAAACCCACTGTTAGAAATTTGAAATCCAACAGCCCCTTTTTGTTCAATATGTATACTTTTATATAAAGCTTGTTTTATATACTTTTTCAACAAATCAAAATACCACAAATCTTTTATAATCATATATATCATATGTCTTGCATATATTAGTTTCCATAGGTCCCATTTGTCCAATTTTCCAAGATATCAAGATTCACAAGTCATTAACATCACATGAAAACATAAACTTTCCTTAAGTAACTTTTAACTACAAGTTTATACTTGAACTTTTTATACTTAAACCAAGATTTTACAACACTTATAAATCCATTTTAACAAGATATTATGCACTACATAACATATGTAAAAGTGTTCAAAATCATAATCATAAGTAGAAATCCATTCCACATGTTTAAAAAGCATCCTAATAATGATTTTGCTATATAAACATCATATACACATATAATCATGAAAATGAAAAGTTAAGGGCTCTTAGTTAACCTTATGATGATGTATGATGATGAGAAATATGATCTAAACCCTTGTCTAAATACAAAACCAAAGCTTACACCCTTTAAAACCCTAGATTTCCAAAGAAACCCTAATCTTGTAAATAGTTGCTTACACCTTGCAAACCTTTAACCAACCCTTCAAAACATCTTAAGACATCTTAGATATGATATAGGTATGTGTGTAATTGTTATAGAAAAATTTTGTATGGATTTGTATAGGGGTGTTTTTGAGCCGTGGGTTATAAAGGGGAAAAAGGGAGAGTATTTTGCTTTTTCACACTAAGGAAATGGATATGTATGTGTTATCTCTTGTTACTTGTATTATAAAGCCTTATGACTAGTCAAAGGAACACCTTGAGGGTCTTAAGGAGGTCTTTGGTCTTTGGTCAAAGTATTAAGAAAATGGTAGATGTTCCCTAATAGTTGAGAACGTCCCATGAAAACATGGAGATGTATTTTTAAAGCTAATATCTTTGTATACTTAGCTCCATATCCGGCCATATAGAGGTATATATGATATAGTTTTGTGATTTTTGAGTATTGGGTATAAAAGTTGGTATTTGTTGAAGCGTAGAAAGGTTTTGGTGGTTCCGGGAATGCCTAAACTTAATTTATCGTGAAACGTAAATGTTTTATGTAACCAATAAAAATAAAATGAACGAAGCCCATAATTATTCTCAAAATAATTATTTAATACTTGCTTGATGTAAACGTTTAGTCGTTTGCTGCCCGTTTACATTGAATAATCATTTTTAGCTGACGCGATTTAACTTAACGATTATGATTTAAAAGCAAACGCGTACAATAGTAAAAAAAATTACGTGTGAATTTATTGATGACGTAAATGACCCTAAAACACGGGGTGTTATAGACTCCCCCCATTAAATGAGCCTTGTCCTCAAGGCTTAAGACGCGGCACTTGACGATGGTGCGGTCTTTGTGAAGAGGTGTGGGTAAAAAAAATTTATATGAACAGTAACTCGAACGGCTATGAACAATAGCCCTAACGGCTACTTCCTCTCTTTAAATACCAAAATTTTATCCTCCATTTCTCCATACAACACTTAATTTTTCACTTACATTTTCTCTTATCCAATCATCAAAAATGTTGCACATCATCACGCTCTTGGCGATGGCGACCGCGATAGCACTCAGCATTTATCTTGCCTACTTCCCATACGAAGAAGGATTTCAGTATTTGGCCTTTATTCTAGCAATTCTCGTGCCCCTCATCGTTCTTGCAATTGGCGTGGATCTCTTTTGGAAGAAATAGATATTATTGCTAGGGGAGGGTTGTAATAAAGCTTGTATTTCTTTTATGTCCTTATGTAATCTTATTTCTAAGATAATAAACGGATGTTGTGGCAACAATTCTATTTGTAATTTTTATTTTATTCCTTCCAAATATTTCTTACCATGGCTTGTAACTCATTTGCATTCCCCTTTAGTTTACTTTAACTTGAGTGTTCAGGATTTGTGATGTTGGTTTAATATATATTGTTGCGACCAAAGCTCAACTTCTAGCGGGCTTTTTCATTCACTTTGGCTTAACGCGTCAGTTATAACATCTTTCTTAGAGTGATAACGACATTATACCTATGGTGGTGTCGTAACTACCAAGCTTTATGGTATTACGTATTCGTCAAAAATGATAAATTGGTATATCCATAAATGCGAGTAAACTCGTTATGGATCGTCCTAGGGTGACTAAGATCTTCTTTGACTTCTGGAACAAAGAATTTTGTAAAAAAATGATGTCAACTTTAATATAGTGTGGTGGAGTAAGAGTTTACTTAGTATTATTATTGTCAGTTTGGTATCACGCGATGATTACAATTTATGAATACGCATACAGCAGACTTGATAATAAATAGTAAATTGTCTTTTTTGACAAGAAATTTATTAAGGTGACTAATCTCGCACGGCAAGGTACTGTTCCCATGAGTATACATACTGATTCAGGCCTATGTATAATTGAGGACTAACGATGCATTGCTCATTTTCGTCAAAATGGCATTATGATTTCTTGATATTCGTAAGAGTAGTTTGCAAGAGTAAATAAGGGGATTCTAAGTAATATGGACAAACTTTATTTTTAGTAATACGATACTTTTGATAGTAATTAAAGTCTTCGTACAACGAACATTTAAGAGAAATACAACGAGAACTCCTAAGGAGATAAAGTTTAAGATAGTTCCAACTTAGGGTTTACTAGGCAAAGCGAGACAACTTTCTCTTTTAAGCTTCAATCTCATCCTCAATGTTGTTAATGTCTTGTTTGGTTTCTCCTCCTCCAAAGGCATACACCATTCTACGTGCTCCAGTACCTTCAGCCTGGTTTTCATAGTTCTGGTTCTTTAGCTCTGGGTAATCTCTCCTGTAGTGCCCTGGATTCCCACATTCATAGCAAGTGAGGGTTCCTTGATTCCTGGCGGCAGCAGGATTCCTACAATCTTAGGTCATGTGGCCAACCTTCTTACAATTCCCGCACTTTACAGTACATTGCCCATTGTGGTGCAGCTTGCACCTGTTGCACAATGGAAGAGTTCCAGCATACTCCTTCCTTTCACCAGTCCCAGCGGCGTAAGCTTGAGCCACATTTTGTCTCTTGGGAGATTGTTGTTGAGCTTGTTGTTATTGTCAAGTTTCCTCTTATTCTCAGCTTGACGTTCAGCAAGAGTGCTGATCTTTTTGTCCATCAGTTCAGTTGCCATTTCAATAGCATCCTGCATTGTTTTCAGCCTTGACGCTACAATATTTCCATGGTGTTGGGAATTATTGAAAACGACTAAGTGTCATTTCTGCTGTTAGAGATATTCGTTTCTGCTGATGGAAACCGTTCTTGCTGATTATGTTCCTGCTGGTCATGTTCTCATTTCTGCTGACAGATATAGAATCTGCTGATCTTATTTATAGACGTGATTACTGTAATTAAGGAATTATAGTTATATTCTAGAATTATCTCATTAATATAGGAATGAGAACTAATATGGCCGCTGAAATGTGCAGTCACTCCATAACGCGATATAGTTAATCTTGAGTATTAGCAATTTCGGTGTAAATCTTCTCTATACACTAAACCTCAGCAAAAGGGATTTGCCACAGCTAACGAAATTCCACACACAAGTATCATAAACAAAGCGGAACCGAGATTAATAATTGAAGGTATCAATAAACTCGAAACCCAATTTGTATAGTTATCCCCCAGCCTAAACAAATAAAAGAGTCACACACGTATCACACAGAGAAGAATACAAAAGAAATCTACCACCGCAAAGGCTAGAAGGATCTAGACTAGAACAAGATCCAAACAAGTGGTTAATCGAGGCTGGAGAGAGCTCTAATAAAGAAGAATCACTCCTGTTACCATCAACAAAACTATGTTTCTCTAACCGATTAACTATGTCAGAAAACTCCATGCCTTTCTATACTGACACATTCAACATTCACGTATCCAAACCCTAGATCCAACTGCTTGTCACCTTCATTCACTCAAGGAATGCATACCTCAGGAATCTTTCATACCAGAACCCACACAACCATGCCAACATTCACTCAACCTCTTACTCACAACAAACTTTCTCACAACCAAATCCATCTATCTTCCTCACAACCTGCTGTTCACTTTCAACAGACTCAACCTACTCAGACCAACCAAACCGGTCAGCAGTACCCTAACAATGTCCAGTCACAACAGTTTCAACAGTTCCAAAACAGTCTTCTACTCAGCCCAACAATGAAAAATTTCCTATAGGAGAATGACAAATATGAGATATGGGCTATGAAGATGGAGTATACTGGATACAGAATGCTGAACATAATCTTTGGAGGATTGTTCAGCAAGGGAACAGTCTAAAGAGTTGGAAAAGATCGAAAGGAAATACAAATTGTTCTGTCCTCTTGTCTCTCTTGATGAGCATCGTTGCTGTACAAAGGGAGCAATAAGGTGAAACCTTGTTGATTCAGCTCTACCTACCTGAAGATCATAACATATGCCCGATTATTCATCAATTATGATGAATCATAGGATATTAGGATGGCATTAAGGGCTAGGTAGGTGGGAATGAATAATCAAAGAAGATGAGGAAGAACAGCTCACGCACAGTTTACCCAGAATTATCTTGATAGAATAAGAAGGAGCCTACACAAGGGTTATACAGGTATCAGAAGAATCTAAGCCCGGTTTAATCAAGTGCAGCAATGCCAGACAAATGATGACCACAACCTAAAGTTTCTAGGAGAGCACTTCCCTCTTCGTGGTCACAAGTATACTTGGCATTAAAAACAAGAGGTGGCCTTGAATCAATGAGCTTTGATGACATGTATAACAAACTAAAGTCACTTGAACTTGATGTCAGAATTGGTCATAGTTATGGTGTGAAATCTAGCTGCTGCTCCCACTCATTCTGCTTTCATTGGATCTAGCCAGCTCTGGCTCAAAGCTTAAGATAATCCTACTCTATAGAATTATTGTTCCATCAGTTTCTCAGAACATCTGTCCGTTCTGACAACATAATGTAATGTGTTTGCATTTTTTTGTTGCCGAGAATGAACCAGATCAAGATATGATCTATGAAGACTTTGACCAGGTTGATCAGTTAGAGATGGAAGAATTGGACTTGAAGTGGCAAATGGCTATACTCTCCTTGAGGATTAACAGATTTGAGAAGAAGGCAGGACGAAAGATGAACTAACAAAAATCACAACTTCCAGAATTGACAGAAGGAAGTGTAAGATGCAACAAATGTCTTCAAAATGGGACATTTTTTGTCTAGGAGTTTAATGTGAAGACAGTTGATGATAAGGCTAGGTATTTCTGCCTTAAGGTCACAGAAGTAACACAGACGAACCAAAAGCTTTGGATTCAGTTGATTCCATGGTTGAATTGGTCGGAACATGCGCAGAAAACAGACTGTGAGGTTTGAGAAGGTAAATGGGTTGATGGCTTTGACTCATGCAGATAAAGGAGGAGCTGGTAGAAATACTGAGGCTGCTGTTAAGTATGTCTAATGGATGGGGATTTCTCCTAAGAGTTACAAAATTGAGTCCTCCTTGGTTGTGATTCTAAAATTAATGATCTTAATAATATGTATAAAAATCTTGATAGATTGTATAATGATTGTTTAACCATTTAAAGATCAGCATATAAGAAATGCTTTTAAAACATTAGGAATCACAAAAAGAATGGTAACCCATAAAACTCAGATTTGGCATTATGAAGAAAAGATAGGGATTTATCTGCTAAATCTAGAAAACAACCACTAACACACTGAGTTTTATACGAAAAAATTACATGATCAGGCACAAAAAGAAAAGAAAAGAATGGGAAGTTAATTTGAAGCGACATTAGCTAGATTTAAAAGTGGAAGGAGTCTTCAAAACATGAAAAAGTTGTATAAATACTCTATGTCTACAAGAACTAAAAATAGGTCTAGGATTTGAATAAAACTTTTAGAAAAGACAAGTGTTTTTTGATTTGTCTAACACCTAGTAACCATGTAACCCCGAACCTATTGATGAGGAGGTTAAACCCTCTTTACTCCAAGGTTTGGTCACACTCAGGGAGATGCATGCAGTTCTCCCTCCCTCGACAAGGAACTTTATATGCCTATCCCCATACAAGACTGACATAGAGAAACACAGGTAGATATATGTTCAAAGTCTGATAAAACTTCTGAACTCTTTTTCAGAATCTACTGACTTTGTCTCTTGTGATAACAGTGACAAGTCTTCGACTCAGACCAATGCTCCTGTGATTCAAGCTCAAGACCAAGACCAAAGATTTTCCCACCTGCTGTTATATCAAGACTTTGCCAGAGGTCTGATGTTGAAGAACCCAAATTCCACCACTGGCATTCCTATTTTTCTTGTTATGAGAGAATGTAAAATCTCCTAGGATTTTTGTAATAAAATGGCAAGAACAATAGGAAAGGTGTGTAAAAACAATTCTGTGCGTATTAAGAAATGGTTTTGTTTGTGGTAGTAAATTGCATTTGATAAATATATGTACTTTAATAATTTGTTGGTAGATTCTGTCACCTTGTAAATCTAAAGCAGCATCTGTTCCTAAGCTGGTAGTAGGAAAATCGCAGCATCTGTTACCTGCTGGTGTAGATCAGATCCGCGCTAGGTAGAAACAGACCAGCAGTCCAATTCAGCAGGTAGACCAAATCCTACTGGAAGGGTGTGGACAGCACACATCTTGCCAATCCAATCTAATCCTCTGCTTGGTTGGTCCTAAAAGACCAGCACCTGGTTTCCTGCTTGGTAGAACCAGTTTCTACTGGTTGCTTAATCCCTGCTGCTAGACCAAATTTCAGACCATCATCTGTATATTTTAATATATGTATTGGCTGCGACTTATATGACCCTATTTAAAGAATAAGGGACAGATGGTACACTGTCAAGACCTCACAGGTTACTCTTGGAGAATAAAAAGAACCACATTTATGGGGTCCAAGAGTAATGGTTGATCTCATCAATCCACATGGTTCACAGTTAAATTGATCCACAAGCAGGCTCAAGTCATAACTGCTTGGGACTCCAAGTGTAAACTAATGTTGTTGTTGTATGATTTGTAAAGGTGATCCTAGTACAGAATAATACATAGGTATAGTTGACAGTGGTTGCTCAAGAAGAATGACAGAAACAAGGAGAAGGCTTGATGATGATTTGTGCAGGTCAAGGGAGGCAATGTCAAATTTGGAGGTGGAGAATGGAAAGATATATCAGGAAAAGGCACCATAAGGACCATCAAAGCTTGACTTTGAAAATGTCTACAATGTTGAAGACTGCAGCCTTTAACTTGTTTCTCTGTATCACAAATTTGGGGGATAACAAGAACAAAGTTCTCTCACAGACACTAGACTAAACTCACCGGTTTTGTGGTGCTTTCCAGAAGACATCCAATTACCTGATGAAAGACAGGTGGTACGCAGAATACCTAGGGAACGTGTATCTCGTACACATACAGCATCCTCAGAACTACAAACAGAACAAAGTTACTGTATTTAGTTCGCAAAAGCAATCCATGGTGAAATCCACCAGATGGCACAAGAAGGATGGAGCTCATATGAACTAACAAAAACATCAACACGTTAGCTAAGGAAGGTCTGGTTGATGTTTAACCTTTCAAGGTGTCCACCAATGTAACACAACAGTGTTGCCTGCAACAATGGAAAGCATCATAAGGCTTCTTACAAGCATAATTCCTGCAGTGAGACATTATTACGAAACTCAGCAATTGCTGCATATGGAACCTTTTGGTCCCTACCAATAAAGAGTATGACCAGAAGTACTACTCCTTGGTGTTACTGATGACCTTAGCCAGGGTTAACTGGTACTTTCTATTTTGTAACTAAGTGATGAAACAATTTATGTTCCTTAAAGAATTTATTGCCTTAATAAAAACTACTAAATAAAAAGGTTAAAGGAATAAGGTGTGATAATGGGACAGAGTTCAAAAATGTAAAACTTATAGAACTCTGTGGGGAAAAGGGAATTAAAAGGGACTATAGTAATCCCAGAACCCCACAGCAGAATGGGGTTGCTGAGAGGAAAAATAGGACTCTTATAGAGGCTGCTAGAACTATTTTGCTGACTCAAAATTACCTACCATGTTTTTGGACTGAGGCAGTTACAAACTGCTTGCTATGTTATTAAACATGGTGTCTAATAACAAAATCCCCATAATAAAACACCTATATGAATTGATTTATCTGTGGAAGGCTCCACAATAATGACATCTTAAACCATTTGGTGTCATACTATCCTTAATACAATTGACCATTTGTGAAAATTTGAGAGGCAAAGCTTGATGAAAAGGTTATCTTGTTTGGTTATGCTCCAAATAGCAAGGCCTAATAAGGTTTATAATTTAACTAACAAGAGGGTAGAGGAAACCATGAATCTGAGATTTTTAGAAGATAAACCCAATGTTCAGGGAATTGGTCATGAGTGGTACTTTGACCTATGACTATTTACTGATTCAAATAGGTTTATATATCATTTAAAATAACTGACAAACCTGCAGGTACCCAAGAAACAAAAATAAATGCAAGGTACACAAGAATCAGGACTCAAGATTCAGAAGTGTATGAGCAAAGTTATAGTGGTTCTTCATTTCCATCTAACAGTTATTTGCATGTCCATCATCAAGCAATGGTCCTAAGTGTTATGGAACGCAATGCAGATTATGGCAGAAGGAGCTTGCTAAGCTTCAAAGACAATGAATAAGAAGCTAGGACGGCAGCTTGCAATTGCACGTTATGGTTTATTTGTTCTCATAATAAACAGCAAAATACTAAGTCAAGTGAATGCTGAAATTGAAACCAAGGTGTTTTGCTGATAGGGATCCTGCTGGCATAGATTCTGCTAGATGGTGTATCTGCTGTAGTAACTTTTGCTGGTAGTGATCCTTGCTTGTGTTAATCCCTGCAGGGACTATTTCCACCTGCTGTTATGTTATGAACCTGCTGATCAGCGGCAATCCTGCTTTCAGTTAACATCTGTTTCCTCATTCTGCTGACTTCATTCCTGTACACTGATGATCTAACACTAATCCTCCTGTCAATCATTAGCTCAAGTGAATACACTAAAAAACATACAAACAAACGATTTCCATACCCTTCTGATGTTACAAGGATCAACTCTCATCATGGCATCTTCACATCTTCCTCTTATGATGATGATTTTTTAGTGCTACACTCACAAATTTAGCACCTGCTAGTGGAAGTGAAATCCAAGTTCCAACAAAAAGGGTAAACACAATTCATCCACATTCTCCGATCTTGGTGTATCTTCTTCTCTAGTTCTGACAAGAAGCAAGAGCTCAAAAATCCACGTTTTGGTTGAAAGTGCTTTCAATTGGATTATATTCATGATCAACAAAGGAAAAGGACCAATCATAAGACCAACTTCATTGTCCTGTTTGCTTGCTTCCTTCTCATTAGAACCAAGCAATAATATGCTAAAGCACTAGAGATCCTGATTGGGTTGTGCTATACAAGAAGAGACAGCAACAGTTCACAACCAGAAAGTATGGAAACTTGTCCCTTTACCTTCATGAAAACATGCCATAGGGACAAAATGATATAAAAGAACAAGATGGTATGCCAGAGGAAAATGTAGTAAGAAATAAAGCAAGTCATGGTTACACAGTGACACAGAACAAGAGGAGGGCATCGATTATGAATGGAGTATTTTTGCACCAAATGGCCCATGAATAGAGGCAATCAGAACTGTTTTGGCTTTTGCATCACTATATGGGCTTTCCTGGTATATCGATGATGATAAGAGTTGCCTTCTCAATAGAGAAATTGAAGAAGAAGTGTAGTCACTCAGGCCTAAAGGCTTTGAAGGATCCTTACTTCCCAAAGCATCTGTACAGAGCTGGGTTTAAAGCTTTGTATGGACTTCATCAAGCACCTAGAGCCTGGTATGAAAGATTGTCTGCTTTTCTGTTACAACACAATTACAGAAGAGGTACTATTGACAAGACACTGTTCATCAAGAAAGATTCCAGGGATATACTTTTGGTACAGGTTTATGTGGATGACATCAGTTTTGGGTCCACCAATAAAGCCTGGTGTGAAGAATTTGAGGTGTTGATGAAAGGAGAATTTGAAATGAGTGCTATAGGAGAGATGAGTTTCTTCTTAGGTCTACAGGTTAAAGACATGCTTACAAAGTTTGACATGGAATCTGTACGAACTGCAACAACACCCTATGCAGCTGCTAAGACCAAATTGAAGGATGAACCTGATCCTCCAGTTAATGTACATTTGTATAGAACGCCTGATTGGGTTACACTTATGTAATCTCACAGCTCACGACCGACAAATAATTTGCAGTTAGTGCTTGTTCCAGACATCAAGTTACTCCACTAACTTCTCATCTGAATGCAGTCAAGAAGATTTTCAAGTATCTAAAAGGGCAACCAAAATTAGGCTTGTGGTACCCTAACGATTCTCTTTTTCAGTTGGACCGCCTTAGTGACATGATTATGCTGATCACATGTGAAAGGAAATCCACTCAGGTGATTCAATTTTCTGGCAGAAGGTTAATTTCTATGCAGTGCAAGAATCATACTATTGTGGCTACTTCTTCAACAGAAGCTGAGTATGTTGCTGCTGCTAGCTGCTGTGGACAGGTACTCTGGATTCAGAACCAGTTGCTGGATTATGGATTCAACTTCATGAATACCAAAATCTTCATAGACAACCAGAGCACCATATGCATTGTGAAGAACCCAGTATTTCATCAGAGGACCAAGCATATTGAGATTAGGCATCACTTTATAAGAGATGCTAATGAGAAGAACTTGATACAGGTGATGAAGATTCACACCGATGATAATGTGGCTAATTTACTGACCAAGGCATTTGATGGACCAAGATTTGAGTATCTGGTGGTCCATATTGGGATGGTGAATCCCTCTTTCGTGAATAGGGGCAGGGTTATAAGCCTAAGGGGAGGCTTGTTTTTGATACTTTTATAATTCCTTAACTTTCTTGCAGGTAGATATGGTGTTTTGTGGGATATTATTTTCTTGTGATTGTAGGTAGTCAATACTGCTGCTAGTTGTACATTCTTCTTGCTGACAGGCTGGTTTCTGCTGGTAGTACTATGATTCTGCTAGTAGTTATCCTTCCTGCTGGATGCATTTAATTTCTCTGTAGCTAATGGATTATGCTAATGGTTCCGTGTTCATGCTGGTGGGCATACTTCTGCTGGTGGATTCATTTCTGCTGATAGGGTGTGTGTTCGTGCTGTTTGCATGGTTTCTGTTGTTGGTTGACTCTTTCTGCTGGCTGAATACATTCTGCTGTGGAGTTTGTTTATGCTGCAATACATCTAATTTTCTGCCAAATAGGTTTGTCCTGGTATATCATGTATCCTGCTGCCTTATTTTTTTTTCTGGTAGTAACCTGTTTCTGCTGTCTCAACTTAGTTTCTGCTGTGCTCAATTTGATATTGCTGGTTGGTTGGTCTCTGCCACTGGTCACTTAGTTTCTGCTGGTAGTCTCCAATCATGCTGGTGTAACAATGTATCTGCTGCCTGAATAGTTTGTGCTGCTCATATACTAATTCTGCTGCTTGACTTGTTTCTGCTGGTTTTAAGAGTGGTTACTGATGGTTGACTTTATACCTGCTGGTCTTCAAGATGGAAGTTGAATAGTTTTTTGTTTTACTAATTATATGGTGTTTGGCGGTCACCACTTGCCTGAACAGGTGGCGTACAAGTTGATTTTCACTTAATTATTTCAACTTCCAAGGTTAAAATTGTACCAATCAAATTAAAAGGTTATCTTTTCACACATTGGACACAATTAACCTAATTAATCCCAAATCAATTTTTCATCTTTCCCACACATACACCAAAATCATTTGCGCGGGGGAGAAGTAGATAAGCTGCGGAGTGTTATCTTAACCTAAAAATTCAATCATCAACCATTGCGGCACTCAAGTAACAAAGATGACCACAAAAAAACAAGTCGCATATTTTGGGAAGAGGAAAGAGGCTGCGAGGACTTCACAGATATCCTCAAGTTATTTGGGAACGAATCCTCTGTTAAGGTACGCTCTGACTCATGCCCTCCGTTCGTGTTTGACTGCATTGGTCAAACATTTTGGGCAACACTATTGTTCGCCCAAATGCTGTCTGCTGGTTCTCATGACCTATCGCCACCATATTGACGGCCGTGAGGTGGTCGTGACTGAGTCTCTCAATTTTTTTAGGACTCAGTTAACATTTTGACAATGCCAATGGCATTTTTTGACGATGCCCATAAAAGATATTCATGAGGTTATGAGGTAATTGGGTACCCAACGATAGGACTCATACTTTTCTTAGCACCATTTATCTCCTCAATGAGATTCTGGTGCACACCATTAGCACTGTCTGAGTCCTAGTCCTGGAAGTTGGAATCAATTTCCAGAGTTCCATTGCCACAGCCCTTATTTGATTTGCGACTGGTAGGCATATAATTTCTCTCGAATTAAATTTAGAGGGATTAATTGGGAATCTTAAGGGCTACAAAGCATAAATTTTTGATGTACCACAAGTTTTACAAATGATTGAGGCATTAGAAGACCTGTCTCGAAACCCCTAGACCAACGATTTGACTTTACTAGGAAAAACAATTGCCAATATGATAATTTAAATGGGAGGGTCAGCCAATACCGTAGACACCCCCCGTTTGCCATTGCTGCTGAGCTGGCAATGATGCTGCTGGTGAGGGTGAAGATGCAGCTTCTCTGAGGATAATGCTAGCTAGTCCAATGAAGCTGCTGGTAGTGCAGCTGAGGCACACCTTGTACCTCACTCTCCTCCGGTTTCCCCTGTTAGGGAACCCACACCGGAGAGGCAGCCTGTAGATGAGAGACCACCCTCTCCTTCCCCTACCATCCCTGAGACAGCAATGTTGTGTACCTAACCTTGTCACACCTGTTACTGAACTGGAGACCAGCTTTAGTACCTGTTACATTCTCCCATTAGGGATCCTACTCCTGAGCCTGTGTCTCCACCTACCCCGCCCGCACAACCCTTTAGTTTTGAGGGGCCATTAGTGGTTTGGGCACTGAACCCAAGACCAGCTGGCATGTGGACCCAGATGTTATTGAAACCAATTATTTTTGGCCCCACAAGCCCAGACCCCCATGGTTTATGTTGACCCTGGACTTTCTGGAACCTATATATCTTTGGTCACCAACCTAGGCTTGACAACATCTTGAGCCAGAGACCTTGTATAATCACATTTCCATGGAATATTACACCACTCATGTGAATTCGCATGTGGAGTCCACCTTGTCGGGACCCGATGATGCCCCTACCAAACACCAACAGCCGAATGCGGCTGGTAGGGGCATAGGACCCTGCTCTACTAAGACTGCTTTAACTGCAAAGCTTGACAGTTTATGGGACGTATTGACTCCTTGAAAACAGAGCTAGGAAGTCGAAGAAAACAATAGGGGGGCTATTTTGACTCTTGTCTTTGAGTCAAGAAGTTGTGGAAGAAAACGGTTAAACAGTTGTAGGGAAAATCGGTTGGTGGTTGATGCCTCTGCCAGCGGAAGGGTATGTGGACAATTCAGATGAATCTTGACTGATGGAATATCCGTAAGGCATGCTACACATCTAGTCATTATCAACCTGCTGTTTTTTTTCTATCTGAGGAAGTGGAGGAACAGAAGAAGAGTGAGGTTCCTCAGAGGCGTAAGCGGTCTGCTTTCGACGTGCCAGGACAGGTAGTTTTCACACCATCCTTTGAGCAGATACACAGCTAATCTTTCTGCTGGTGTTCTTCCTCACACAGCTGTCACTGAACCTGCTGGTCCTTCTGTTGCTGCTGATAAGGGAAAGGCTCCTATGCCTGATTTGGATATACCTGCTGAGTTTCTTGCAGAGGATGCCCAAGCCAGGAAACGCTTCGAAGAAGAACAGGCTAGTGAGCGATTGGCTCAACGGTTACGGGCTGAGGATTTGGCTCAGGAAGACTTGCCAAATGTTTCTGAAGAGCGCGCAAAGGAATTAGACGATCTCATGATGCGTATGACAGAAACAGACTGGTTGAACTTGATGATGCAAGTTGGTTCTGATCCTGCATTGGCAAGAGAGTTGTTGGGAGCTGATGTAAATGAGGAGAACTTTATCGAGCGCATGAATGCTATTAAGGAAAAGAAGAAGCGAGCCTTGGCAGATTTACGGATATCGACAGCACTTTAAGGATCCACCGATGAAGAATCTGATGTCACACAGATGATGCGCAACTTGATAAGAATCCATGGTGTATGCAGCTCACAATGGTACCATCACGATGAAAGATGTCAAGGCATGAATAAACAACGAGTTATTGAAGAGTACGATTATATTGCAGATCGCCTTGAAAAGGAACGCTTGTGTATGATGCTCAGTACACAACCTTTTTCAACCCAAGCTTGCCATTAACTTGGCCTCCTATCCTAAGAGACAACGGGTTTAAACGTGTTTTCATCACAGCCAGCTAGTGTTCCTGCTGCTACACCTCTACCTGCTGATGATCCGTGATTCTGCTTGGTGGTGGTAGATTCTAAATCCTTCTGAGTTTAGCCACCCCATGTCGGCTTTGCTGCTATCCAATCCTGCTGGAAGTGCATATGGTGCTCCAGTTACATGACTCTACCTGTCACCTACTTACAGCAGCTATGGATTTTGCATGGTTTCACGACGTACGAAAAGCACGGTGTTTCACCATTTGCAGATTCTGCTGCTGGTCCTTCACCTTTCCTCTCATCTATCGCAGGTGGACCTTCACCGTCCAATGTATCTACTGATCATATACCAATTGCTCTACTGTTTGAATCCACATCAGGGGGGGGGGTTAAAAAAAAAAAATTAATGAGTTTTTTCTAGAAAAGTGATGAGGAAGAACAGATTGGTATGTCACGAGTTGTTGCTGACCCTGACTCGGATGACGAAGTGTTTGCTGAGATTATCTTTCGGGGTAAGTCTATTCTGTGATGGTGTATAATATTTTGTAGGACAAGCCTTCCATATATAATATTGGTTGATCCACGGGTCAAGGTTGAAACCGTTTCTGAGTCTGCTTTTTCTCCTCCTCGGTCTCGTAGTAAACATCTTGGGGTGAGAAGTGATGACTACCTATGGGATAAACCTGTTGAGGACTTTTTCATTCCTGAGGTGAGAAGTGATGAAGACATGGAGAATTATATTCCTCCTCTTCATATGGTGAATTCTAAAGATTGGGAGATTGTGAGTATGTGTATCCGCACTGGTAACAATTATAAATTGATCCTCGCATTCCAACATAAACTCAGGACCTCGCTTGGAGTTCCATCGAACCTTGACTAATGAGATAAGTCTTTGCTTCAATCGTTTAACCTCACGGTCCATGATTTCTACCAGTTCCTCGACAAAAAGAAGTTTGTCATCAAGATGAAGTCCATCCAACATAACGGCTAACGGCTCGCCGGCATAGCACTTTTTCAGGTTGGATTCATGAAATGTATTGTGAACCCTACTCAGCTCTCACGGAAGCTTGAGCTTGTAAGCAACGAATCCAACCTGTTTCAACACCTTTAAAGGTCAAACATATCTGGGGTTTAACTTCCCCCGTTTGCCAAAACATACGATCCCCTTTCCAAGGCGAAACTTTAAGCATCACTCTATCTCCAACTCCTCCTTTGGTATATCCTTCCTGATCATACCTCCTACGTCCTCTTGTTTGAGATTCTCTGGTTTCTGTGCTCCAGTCTGAGCATTCATGATTTGTGTAGGGAGATCCAAGCCAATAGTCATAACTACTAAGCCCTATGGTATTACGGAGACGTTGTAAATGGTGTATTGGTATATTCCTTAATTACGAGTAATCTTGTCAGTGGATCGTCCTAGGGTGACTAGGAATGCGTCTTGACTTTCTGACCTAGGGTTTGG
The DNA here is from genome assembly GCA_026074375.1 of Tanacetum coccineum. Lineage (NCBI taxonomy): Eukaryota > Viridiplantae > Streptophyta > Magnoliopsida > Asterales > Asteraceae > Tanacetum > Tanacetum coccineum. The sequence continues at coordinate 27,800 of BQNB010008885.1, forward strand.
CGCAATGATGCCAACTCTATGCGGTAAAGAGGTGTAATGGCTGACTTAGTTACTATGATTACTAATTTAATTCCTCGTGATAGATACGTTTTATGGATACACACACCAAACTTGATATAACCAGAAAATTGTTTCTTGACAAGAAGTTTTAAGGTGACTATTCTGAGCATGGCATGGTACTTTCCTGAATTATACATAGTTGATCAGGCCATGTATAATTGAGGACTAACGATGCCGTACTCATTTTCGTCAAAATAGTGTTATAATTTGACTTGCAAAATAGAGGGTTAAAGTAAAGTTGACAATATTTTCACAACACATTGATTTGATAGATAATATGAAATCATTCGCACAATACAACAGAAATTTAAGAGAAATACAACGAGACTCCTAAGGAGATAAAGTCTAAGATCGTTCCAACTTAGGGTTTACTAGGTAATAGGTCTCCCATTAAATGTTGATGTTAGATGTCGTGGCGTTAGAGTCTCCACGAGCTTTTCCCTTTCAATACTTGTCCACACGGTTCTGAAACTTCACTAGTGGACAATCCCTTTTGTAGTGTCCTAGCTCTCCACACTCATAACAGGTGACTTCAGCTTTCAGTTTTGCCATTGAGGGCCTTGGTTTTGTCTTCGGGCCTGAGATCCTACAATCTCTTGCTTGGTGACCCCTCCACTTGCAATTTTCACACCTTGCCGCACACAGGCCAATGTGGTGAAACTTGCACTTGTTACACAGAGGTAGAGATCCAAGGTATTCCTTCTTGTAGTTTGGCCCAACAGAGTGTGCTCTAAACACCTTATGCTCTTTGTTTTGTTGTTGATTTGGGCTTCCATTTTGGTCACCTTCCCACTTCCTCTTGTTGCTAGCATTCCCTACTACTTTGTTTTCTCGCTGTTTGGTTTGGTTTATTGACTCATAGATAGCAATAGCCTCGATAGCATTAGCCACTCGCTGGGCTACAATCTGCTCAATTTCCTCGACACTCATCCCTTGATTAACAGTTGCCATTATTCTTCAAGGCACAAGAAAATATAATACCCGTTAGATTTCATGCAATCATAACGTGACATGACATATGCACCATAAATAAAATGAGATCACATCACACAGTGAAACAATCAACACAAGATCGACATAACATAATACATCCATTCCATATATAATCTGGAAACATACATGATCTGTTTGGTACACAATGATTCCCTACCGCTAGGTTACAAAATGAAAATCAACCTAGAGCCCTACTAGCCGGGAGTTACCCGTAATACTTAGTAGGCTATACAACATAGCTAAACAAAAGACAAAAGATCTATACAGGATAGCTAATCAAAACAAAAGATCTATACCGCCTGCTAGCTGGGAGTAACCCATAAAAACTTAGCAGGCTATATAGTATAGCTACAATATGATAGAAAGGTAACCCTAGGCACTACTACTAGTGTCCTATAAGGTGTCAACGCGTGCTCTAGCCTCCAAGGCCTGGGTACGTATGATATGCTCAACAGCATGATCATCTGCATCCTGACGCTACCACTTGTGGCGATGCGCCTGAGTCTCTAACACTGTAATCCGTGCCTCTGATGCCCTGCTGTAAGCCTCAGACCTAGCCAAGGCCTAACGGGTCTCAATAGTCTCTTGCTCATAAGCAAGCATCTCCTTCCTTAATATATCAATCTCAGCTCTCACAACTGCACGATCCTTCTGGGCATCGTGATGTCGTGAGTAAAACTCTGAACTCTCTCTCTTATGAACATCTGCCTGGTGACTGACCCTTAAGTTGACCACCTCTCGGACCCTGGTCTCCATAGTGTTTACAAAACTGTAATCGACCCTACGGGCCATAGTGGGTCATGGCTGTCTCGCAGCAGCAATAGCAGAACTCTCCCTAACCTCACCCCTAGGTCTAGGAGCAGTAAGTAGTAGCCTCTTCCTAGGCGGTGTGTCAGCCTTGGGAATATTAGCTCTGCGGCTAGTGGATGGTGCAGGTAGTGGTATGGGTAACAATGGTGGCATCCCTGATAGGAGTAGCGGATGATAGGTGGATGGTGTTGTGGCTCTTATCTGAGCCATGGCAGCTCTAGTACGTGGGGGTCGGATAAGTGAGGGTAAAAAGGGTGGTGGTGGTAGTGGAGGTGTAGGTGCAGAAGCAATCTTAGTAATGTATGCCTCTATAGGTGCCTCATCCTCAGCTGGCACTAAGTCCTCAGGGTGCTCAGGCTTAAGAATGTACACTGGTACATGATCCTCCAGCTCTATGGGATCAGTTACATACTCTGGAGAATGTGGTGCCTGCTCTAGCAACTGTCGGGCAACCTCCTCGTAAGGATCCTCAGATAGGATACTCCATGATCGTACCTCATAGTAGACAGAAGTATAGGTAACTGCGGAATTAGCTGACATGACTACAGTGACCAGCAGAAATAACTTATATGAGTATATTATATAAGGCTCAGAGTAATATATTATAAACACGTATATCAATTATGAATGCATCTAGTATAACTAACTAATGCAACAACTAGTGTGTGTGTCCCGTAAAAACCCCTTTTTATAAATGCAATGTTTGAAAACGGTTATAGTCCAGCAAAACATTTGACCTGGTTATCTTTAACCTTGGCTCTGGTACCAATCTGTAACACCCCCAAAGATGGGTCGCAACGGAATAATGTTTTCGGGAGCGTTACTTCATAATAACATTGCACAAGACATGAGAACGACCACAAATCGAGTCATTTGAAAATGATACATTGGATTTAATAAAATGTTGATACAAAAGCGTCATGCTTTAACTTGTTCATCCTTAAAAATGTGAAGATTTGACTTCATAAAAAATATCCCCAAATTGCAATACACTTGAATCTTTATAGCCATGTTTCCAAAAAATATAGACCACCAATGTATCCTTGTACCTTATAATCCTGAGAAAAACATGCTTAAAACGGTCAACATAAAGTTGGTGAATTCATAGGTTTATATTTGTATAAAACAAAACCGCAAGATTTCCCCCGTGACTATGCAACATGTACACTCGTCACAAAAATTGGCATTTCGTTTTCCTAAGTTCATGACACTAAAGCTAGACATATATGAATACAATATATAAATATTGCCTACATTGCCCATGATGATGTTCAACCCGAAACATCCCAAATTCGACATATTATAACGTTCATTCCTGGTGATAGCTAGTCACCCAAACGGGGAGGTCAATCCCAAATAGATTTATTTATAATACTCGCGCTTCCAATCCAGAAATTAACAGTTCATGATACAGGGCATATTGGGTTTAAGCTAATTAGGCAAAACAAAATCGATATATAAAAATGTCCACTTGTATTCAATTGTAAAACAAGCATGTTCTCACCCTAAAACTTGTAAATCATTATAAAATGTAAAACATGGGGCTATGAACTCACCTCAATAGTGAAGTGAATGAGTAATAATCGAGTAAGTGAAATAACGAGTCACGGACGAATCCGAAGGCAACCTAATCAAATATAGGTCGTATAAGTACTATGCACTCCGATAACTAATATCGTACACAATCCTATATAGCTCATCACCATCTATTTGTAATTTATAAATCGTTGTTATAAAGCGAAAAAGTTTATAATTATCGTTTTAAAAAAACTAGCATAACTTTCCCGTTTTAAACCCGTTTCTTGCTTTTCTTACGTCTACGTCTTCGTATTAAGATGATATATCAAAATATTACATTTTTATATTTTATAACCTTCTGATGAACAGTACTTTTACTGTTCATGACATTTGATAAATTTACTTTTATAAATTTAATTGTCGTAAAACCCGTAAATGCAACAACTTATTCGTTTTAATCCTGATTTTAGAGATTCCTTTGAGCACATCTTCGTTATTAAAATTATCACATTTTTATATAGTGGGGTCTGCTGATGAACAATAATTTTTACTATTCATAGTTTATAAAATTACTTTTATAAACTTTAATTATTTTAAACGTCCTATTTTATTCATTTTAGCTTCGTTTTTAGTAATTCTTTCGAGCACGTTCTCACAATAGAAAGTTCTATTTATTTATGAGGTTTACAAAAATAAATGTTTCTATCCTCAACAGTAACTTTTTATAAAAATTATTTTATAAAAGTGTTAATTATCATAAACTTGCGAAATTCATAACACTTTCATTATTAATTGAAAAATTACGATTCTTATCATTTTGAAATCTTAAAAGTATGTTCAATCTGTGAAAAATACTAAACTTTCTGTTTTAGAAGTATTTTATAACTTGATTTTATAAAGTTTATTTTATAAAACTAGTATTAACGTAAATCGTGTTTTTATTATATATTTTTTTGTTATTAATCCGTTTTTTGAGTTTCTTACCTTTTTGGAATCGTCATGAGGCGTACTATATTTATAAAACATGATAGGGCTGTCACCATACATGAATCAAAATAGCCCCTTTGTATCTTGTTTATAGTTAATTATATAAGCTTGTTTTTTATACTTTTCTACTTAGTAAATTACCACATGTCTTACACAAGTCTTTATATCATATGCCATACATATATTAATTTCCTTAGTCCACATTTTGTCCATAAAAGTCCATGATAACAAGATGTACAAGTCATTAACATCACATGAAAACATAAACTTTCCTTAAGTACTTTTTTCTTTAAGTAACTTTTAACTACAAGTTTATACTTGAACTTTTTATACTTAAACCAAGAGTGTACATCACTTAAAATCCATTTAAAACATGAAATTACCAACATCATAGCCTATGAAAAAGTGTACAAATTCCCAATCACATAAAAAACCTTTTACATGTTCAAATCAGTGTCCTAATGGATTTTGTTATATAAAACATCATATACACATATAATAATCAGAAAATTGAAGAAGTAAAGGGCTCTTAGTTAACCTTATGATGATGTATGATGATGCAAAATATGATCTAAACCCTTATCTAGATACAAAACCAAAGCTTGCACACTTTAAAACCCTAGATTTCCAATGAAACCCTAATCTTGTAAATACTTGCTTACACCTTGCAAACTTATACCAACCCCTTGAAACAACCTAAACATCAAAGATATGATGTAGGTAATAATGTGTAATTGTTATAGAAAATTTTTTTGTATGGAAATGTATAGGGGTGTTTTTGAGCCGTGGGTTATAAAGGGGAAAAAGGGAGAATATTTTTGCTTTTTCACACTAAGGAAATGGATTGGCATTTTAAGTCCGTTTTTGGTTATTTTAGCTCGTTTTTAAAGGTAAAAGGTATGTGTGTTTAAGCACATACCAACGGCTCATGCTTTAATCGATGTTTATGAGGGAGAGATTACTCTGAGGAATGATGATCAATCATTAACCCTTAAATGTGGTGATGCTCCTTCCATTTCATACAACAATCTCGAATCATTGAAGAAAGTTGATCTCATTGATGTTACTTATGAAGAATACTCACAAGAAGTACTTGGATTTTCCGATTCCGTTGCTTACAACAATCCTTCTCCAGACTTTGATCCGATTGTTTCTACTTCATCTCCAACGCTTACTCCGTTTGATGAAAGTGATTTTCTACTCTTTGAAGAAGCCGATGCTTTCATAGCAATCGATGATGAACCAGTTTCACCAGTTTTCAATGCTACATACTACGATCCCGAGGGTGACATTCTCATTCTCGAGGCACTTCTCAACAATGATCCATTACCTTCACCAGACCAAGGAGATTATTACCGGATCTTAAGGTTGTTGAACCAAAAGAGTCTTCACTTGAACCCAAAGATGAAATTCCCGAAGTCGAGCTTAAAGAGTTACCTCCGCATCTCGAGTATGCATTCTTAGAGGAAAATAACAAACTTCCAGTCATAATTTCAAAAGATTTGAGCCAAGAAGAAAAGACCTCACTCATTAATGTTTTGAAAAACCGAAAACAAGCAATTGCTTGGAAACTTTCTGATATCAGAGGCATAGATCCAGAGTTTTGCTCACACAAAATCCTTTTAGAAGATGATTACCAACCTTCAGTCCAACATCAAAGGAGGGTTAACCCTAAAATCCATGACGTCATCAAGAAAGAAGTAGAAAAACTTCTTGACGCAGGATTGATTTATCCAATCTCGGATAGTCCATGGGTTAGTCCAGTCCATTGTGTTCCTAAAAAAGGTGGTATGACCGTTATCACAAACGAAGAAAATGAGCTGGTGCCTACAAGATTAGTCACGGGATGGAGAGTTTGTATCGATTATCGAAAGTTAAACGAAGCAACTTGTAAAGACCATTTTCCGTTACCTTTCATGGACCAGATGTTAGAGCGATTAGCCGGAAACGAGTTTTATTGTTTCTTAGATGGTTTTTCTGGGTATTTTCAAATTCCCATTGAACCTAAAGATCAAGAAAAAACTACTTTCACGTGCCCATACGGAACTTTCGCGTACCGTCGTATGCCATTCGGTTTGTGCAATGCACCCGGAACTTTCCAACGTTGTATGATGGCCATTTTTCACGATATGATAGAGAAAACAATGGAAGTTTTTATGGACGATTTTTCAGTTTTTGGAGATTCTTTTTCCTCGTGTCTTGCCAATTTAGATAAAATGCTTAAAAGGTGTGAAGACACCAAATTAGCACTAAATTGGGAAAAGAGCCATTTCATGGTTAAAGAGGGCATTGTTTTAGGACATAAGATCTCTAGAAAAGGAATTGAAGTCGATAAGGCCAAAGTTGATGTAATTTCTAAGCTTCCTCACCCAACGACAGTCAAAGGAATTCGAAGTTTTCTCGGGCATGCTGGATTCTATCGAAGATTTATCAAAGACTTTTCCAAAATCTCTCGACCCATGACCCATCTCTTAGAGAAAAACACTCCTTTCATTTTTTCGGAAGATTGCATTCTAGCTTTTCAAACATTGAAAAAGAAGTTAACCGAAGCTCCAATTCTCATTGCTCCGAATTGGGACCAACCTTTTGAAATCATGTGCGATGCAAGTGATTATGCAATAGGTGCGGTCCTAGGGCAGAGAATTGAGAAGCATTTTCGACCAATTCATTACGCAAGTAAGACTATGACTGAAGCAGAATCAAACTATACAACAACCGAAAAAGAAATGCTTGCAGTTGTTTACGCGTTTGAGAAGTTTCGATCATATCTAATCATGAACAAGAGTGTTGTTTACACGGACCATTCTGCATTGAAATACCTCTTCAACAAAAAAGACGCCAAAGCACGATTGCTTCGATGGGTCTTACTTCTTCAGGAATTTGATTTTAAAGTTATCGATACCAAAGGTGCTGAAAACTATGCAGCCGATCACCTTTCTCGTCTCGAAAACCCTTACGAGAATGTTTTTGATCCAAAAGAGATTACCGAGACTTTTCCTTTAGAGACTTTAAGTGTGTTAACTTCTAAAGACCAAAGTACCCCGTGGTTCGCCGACTTTGCTAACTACCACGTGGGGAAATTCATAAAAAAAGGAATGTCGACTCAAGAGAAAAACAAATTCTTTAAAGATGTAAAACATTATTTCTGGGATGACCCTTTTCTTTTCAAGACTTGTGCGGATCAAATAATCCGAAGGTGTGTAGATGGCAAAGAAGCTTTCGAAATTCTCAAAGCTTGTCACAGTGGACCCACCGGGGGACACTATGGTGCCAACTTTACCGCCAAGAAGGTTTTTGATGCCGGTTTCTTTTGGCCCACCATTTATAAGGATGCCTACGAATTTGTCAAAACTTGTGATGCTTGTCAAAGACAAGGCAAAATCTCTCAACGTGATGAGATGCCTCAAAATGCAATCCAAGTTTGTGAGATTTTCGATTTATGGGGAATTGATTTTATGGGACCTTTTCCGTCGTCTAGGGGTAACAAATATATTCTAGTAGCCGTCGACTATCTTTCCAAGTGGGTTGAAGCGAAAGCGCTCCCCACCAACGATGCTAGGGTAGTTGTTAAGTTCTTAAAATCCCTTTTCTCCCGATTCGGTGCTCCGAGAGCAATCATAAGCGATCGTGGGACCCATTTTTGTAACGACAAATTTGATAAGTACTGACTAAATATGGTAGTCAACCCATCGTCTTTCGACTCCTACCATCCTCAAACGAGTGGTTAAGTTGAAGCCACGAATCGAGGTCTCAAGCGAATTTTAGAAAGGACGTCCGAAGAAACCGTGCCTTATGGTCCGACAAACTAGATGATGCATTATGGGCTTTTAGAAACCGCTTACAAGACCCTATTGGATGCACTCGTAACAAGTTAGTCTCCTATGGAAAAGCGTGTCACTTACCAGTTGAGCTAGAACACCACAAAACGTATTGAGCTCTTAAGCAAGCCAACTCGATTTAAAATAACCACGGGCGATCATCGAAAGCTTCAGCTCAATGAACAAGCGAACTTCGAGATCAAGCTTACAAGTATTCGTTTAATCTACAAGGAGAAGAACAAAGAAGCTACCGAATTCCAAGATAAAGAACCGAATCTTCAATGTTGGTGATCAAGTCTTGCTTTTCAACTCCCGATTAAAGATTTTCTCCGGAAAGCTCAAGACCCGATGGTCCGGACCTTTTCACAATCATTGAAGTTTATTCCTTAGGCACTTCCAGTTGTCTCATACCCCGAGGTTCAATTTCAAGTCAACTGCCACCCGTCTTAAGCCACTACTATAGGGGGGGTGGTGGGAGAGGGGATACACCACCATTGGTTATCCCGGACTTCCAGACTTTCCCTAAGGACAACTAAATTCAGGGATCGAGTCGAGCTTGCGACTCGGTAATCAAAAACAAGCCGCTTCGTGGGAGTTCACCCCATGCTTATCCTTTCTATTTTCTTTCTTATTTATTGTGTTGTGTTGAGAGAGGCTTGTACTCTTTCCGATTTCTCGATGTTTGTTGCTTGTTTGTTGTGATTTTTGCAGGATTCTCCCAACAAATTCAATGAAGCCTCTCGTGTCCGGTGTTGTTTCCCGTTCTACTCGAGCTTCTCATCCTTTGTGTGAATTTAGTTTGGGGAGATTCCATATCCTTTCATCTTATCGATTAACGTTTATCTTCGCATACTTCATAAACGGCTTAGATTTTCGTAGAGACCCAACTTTAAACATTGAGGACAATGTTTCGTTTTAGTTTGGGGAAGGGAATCTATCGATTTGATGTTGCTTGCTTATTGTTTTGTCTCACGTACCCGTTTTCCCACAAAAATAGCAAAAATTTTAAATTTTTCAGTCTTGTTATTTAGTTAAAAATATATAAATATATATATATATATATATATATATATATATTTATAAATATAAATAATAAAATATATATATATATATATATATATATAAATGTTAAGACACGAATGTAGGTTTTCCGCTGGTAAGAATAAGAAGTAATTTTTGACCCGATCGTACGTGTAGAGTTCTAGCTTTCTCCCTTAACAATTAATGATGATAGTTTGTGCTAGTCTCATGTAGACTTTAAACATGCTAGACTTGAATCATTAGTAAATGAAGACTTGTGCTAATCTCAAGTAGATTTTAAATATGCCGAGTTGGATTTTATATAGGCTAAGTATTTGCAAATATCTTTTGTGAAGAATAAGAGATGATAGTGTTGTTTACGAAAAGGATCTAAACCAAGTTTTAATTGGAAACTTAAAGCTTAATCAGCAAACTTGTGATTTTTGTCTTTGCCCCCGAGTTCTTAAAAAGATTAATTAAAACGTGTTCTATTTAATTTTTTCAAATTAAAGAGTTTATACTCATTAAAAGTCAAATCAACGTAAAGTCATATTCAGAGAAAAAAGCTTTATCAATGATGAGTCAAACATCGTTGGTAAATAAGAATTTTAGTTCGAGTTTATACTTTGGTTTTCTAAATACGAAATTTTTACTATTTGTAAAAAAAAAAAATCAATGTAGTGAATAAAAAGGATGCAAGTTATAAATCCTTAAGTGTTAATAATTAATATACAAACTCCATCGCAATAAAGTACATGGGCATTTGTCGGTTCGCTCCCGATGTGACATCGAAAGAAAGGGTGGAGGATGTATATTTAGGGTTGATATCATAATAAGTACGCGAGCTCTTGTCGGAGGCGAGGCCGATGTGTCGTCGAAAGAAAAGTGATACCAATTCCTAGCCTAATAATGTAAATAGTGAATAATTAAGTTGCAAAGTTAGAAAATAAATAGTAAAAGTTTCATTTTCTAAAACCAAGGTATTCTTTTTGAGCTAAAGTTTGCAAAAGTCTACAAGGCTTTTTCATCGGAAGTTCATACGTTTCGGTTAGTATTCTCCGGATGGGGTGTCAAAAGCCTTAGCACTTACCCGATGACGGTGGGATCGCTAGAGAAGAAAGTCAATTATGGAACAAGTGAACCAACGATGTCTTAGCTAAGTAGGTTTTTGTTTGCTTTGAGTTGTGATTCTTCTAAGTGATTAACATATTAGCCCAAAAGGCCCATGTGTAAAGCTTGGTCGGATTTCAACTATCTAATATGTGGATTTAATGGTTTAAATTAATTTGAACACACACACCTTAATATATGATTTATGTCGGGAAGAGGAATTCACAAGTTGTAATTATAAGTAGTCTTAGCATCTTAGTTCGTAATTAGCAGTGATCTTATTTTTAAGCTTAGCATGGGAGAAGTGAAAAATCGGGGATGATGAAGTTATCTTTTAGACACTTAATTGTGCTTTTTATTCTATGATCCTAAAAGTTACCAATGAGGTAATGAAAACAATACATTATGTCAACACAAATAAGTTGTAGTTAGGTAGTTAATTATCAAGAAAAATCATAAAAAGAGAAAAATCTTAGAAAATGGGAAATCGGGTGTTTTATAACTTGTGATCTCTTATCTCTCTCAAACAAAAATCTTTGCTACTTTTCAAAGGTTTAGTTTTGGAAATTTTTCGAGATATTTGGTTATAAGGCATGTGATATTGCGTGAGGACACACAATCGTTTAGTTTGGGGAATTTTGATAAGTGTAAAATACACATATCCATTTATACCTAAAATAACCCAATTAAACCTAAAACAGCACAAAAATAGCAAAAATATGCTTGTATTTATGTTTTGTGTGTGCAGGTATGGATAAGTCAAAAATCACAAGAAAACAGTCAAAAGCGAGCAAACACGGACACGAGAATCAGAAGAGTACAAAAAGAAGCCAAAGATCCAAAGCCGAAGCCTCAGTCAAATCCCAGTCAAACATTGGTCAATAAATGTCAACAAAGCCCATTTCCTCTTATTATAAAACACAAGGGCCAAAATTGCTAATTCCCAAACTGTTCTATAACTAGAAAAGGGGAAGAAAAGCACAAGGACCATTTGTGTTACAAAGCCAAAGTTCAAACGAGTTTTACCCATTTTCAGTAAAAAATAGCGGTAAAATCCCATTATTGTTCATCGTCCTCCCCAATTTCACCCTCCACTTACATCAAAAGGAGTTTTTTAAAATTAGAGAGGTACAAGGACAATTCGTTTGACAAGGACTGACATGGCGAGAATTACATCACCAAACCCTCCCATTGCCATCCCCATCAAAGAAGCTCACGTGTGGAATTTTGATGGAAAAAAGAAAGCACAATGGAATGTGGGTTTTTGTACTAAAATACTCACAAAAGAAGCACAAACGTCACATCAATGGAATGACACGCTGGCAATCCTCAGGTGTCCACTTCTTGATCAAACGGCCACAAATGATGCTTAAATGATTGGCCAGGATTGAAAGATTAGAAGGCAGGGCTAGAAATCCTAGAAGCTTCTTTCAACACCTATAAATAGGCCTTCCTCTCACACATGAGATATCTAGTTTTTTATATATCTAGTTTTTTTAGTAATTTAGTCTAGCTTAAATTCGTATTTTTCTTAAATGTAATTTTCCTTTTTCAAGTAATGTAATCAGCTTCTTTTAATTTATTGAATTCATCTTAGTGTTTTAAATCTCATTTTCTAAGCTCTCATTTAAAGTCATAAGCTCTCTTAATAAGCCATATTGTCTCAATAAGCTAATAAGCTCATATTAAGCTCTTTCAGTCTATAAGCTGAAATAGAGCTGTTTGAATTCAGTATTAATCTTATCTAAACCTTAAATCAGTTAAATCTATTATGGATCTTATTAAATTTGAGCTTTTGGAAGGGGATCTTAACTTGGAAGAGATCCCAAGGACTTTACCCTAGCTTATCTAATAAGCTAGGGAGCTTGTAGCTGCCTTTATTGGTCCTCTTGTTTAGCTAGAGGAGTTTGTAAGTTTCTCTTTCATTTTTCCTTTAAATTTTAGTTTTAAATAATGATATCATTGCTTGCTATGTTTAGATCTGCTTATTTGCTCATTCTCTTTGCTTATTAGTGCTTGATTTAGTTTAATTTAGCTTAATATTCATAGTTGCTTATCTGTCTTTGAGTAAATTAGTTTAGATCTTAGTTTTTCATATATTTGTCTTAAAAACCTCTAAAAAACCAAAAATATAGTAAAATAGCATAGATCTTAGATTAAGGCTTATTTAGTTGTTAAGTTTTGTTAATTAAGTTTGTTTTAAGCTAGTTTTTATCTGGTATTTAGTATTTGTTCATTAGATTTCTCTTAAAAAGTTTTTCTAAAATCTGTCATAATCTAAAAGGGGTGTTTGGTTTAGTGCACTCTTGATTTACACTAGCAGTATTAACATAAGTTAGTACTGCTGAACCTTTACACTACCAGTACTAACTTCCAAGTTAGTACTGCTTTCACAAGTTAGTACTGTTAGCTTAGATTTTAGCTTGTCAAATTCAGTAGTATTAAGTTTAGTTATAGCTTATTATGAATTTAGCTTTAGTTTTCATTTTCTAGCTTATTTTCATAGCTTAATTTTGTTCTTAAAAGTCAAATTGCATCAGCAGTTCTTTCACTTGAAAGTACTGCTGAACTTTTACACTACCAGTACTAACCTCAGTTAGTACTGCTGTGTTTGTAGTTTAATTTAGAACAGTAATTTTAGGATTTAGCTTATCAAACTTTGTAGGACTTGAGTTTTAATATAGCTTAATATAGTTTAAGTCTTTAATTTCATTTTCTAGCTTATTTTCTTAGCTTATTTTTGCTGTCAAAAAGTTAAAAAGCCAAAAACAGTACTTAGAAACTTTAGGATTTAAATTTGTTAATTTAGCTTATGGGTCTAGATTTTCCAGCTTAATTAGATAGATTATAAGTAGTTTAATAAGTCCTTAAAGTTTTAGAGTCTAGTTTAGCTTTTTAAGTTTTTAAGCTTATTTGAATTTTGTGCCTCTCTGCCTATTATCCGATAGCTTAGTCATGCTTAATTTCATTAGTTAAAAGCACTTCTAGGTTAAATTTCTTTGCATTTTTAGATTAAGCACATCATAAGCTTCCTAGAACACTTTTCCTTTTTCACATTAAGCTTAATTTGAGTATCATAATCGCTGTTTTAGTAAAACATAGCCAAACCCTAGTATTCTTAGCAGCTTTATTAATAAGCTCTTTTAGAGCTTATCTAAGATTTCATACTATATGCTTTTGGTAAAAGTTGATTCTCCCTAGCTCCTTTACAACTTTGCTTCTTTGAGTTTTTTCATTTTAAGCTCTTTCAAATTTCGAATGCTTATTGACGTAAATTGTGATCGGGGTAGATCTCAGGGTAGATAGTGTAACTTTTGAATTTAGTTGTTTACTAAGTTGTCCTCCGTAGTCTGCTAGTTTCCTCCGTTAGTCTCATAGATCTGTTGCACATTAGCCATTATTAAGTTCTTATTATTATTAAGTTTTTAATTTAGTAATGTAGTGGTTAATTTTTAATTAGTTTAATTAAACTTTTATAAAAAGATAAAAATTAGAGCTTTTATTTTCAATAATTTTCGGCAATTTTTCTTTATTTAGTGAAATTTTAGTTTTCATTTTTAGGGATTACAATTTGTTTACTTGCTTAATTGTCATTATTTGTTGCTTCTTAATTTCGTAGTAATAGCTTATCCAAAATATCTTTGCTTCATTCAAATCAGAATCCGAACCTAAACGTGGTTTCAATTTCACTAGTCGTTGGGGAAACGACCCGGGTGATCATACTTACCCGGTTAAACATACGTAATTTATATTATATTATATATTTTCGAGAGTGAATTTTATCAAAGGTAACTTGGTAACTTTCTTAATTTCTCTCTTAAGGTTATATTATATATATATATTTTACGTGTGTAAAAACTGCAACCAGTTACCACTCTTTGGTAATCTGAGAGACTTGATCATGCATGAGTCCCATAAATTAAAGTATTCCATTCACCCAGGTTTTGACAAGATGTATCAGGATCTAAAGAAACTCTATTGGTGTCCTAATATGAAGGCAATCATCGCTAATTATGTTGGCAAATATTTAACATGCTCTAGAGTTAAAGCAGAATGTCAGAAGCCATTCGGCTTACTGGTACAACCGGAGATTCCTATGTGAAAGTGGGAGAGAATAACAATGGATTTCATCACAAAACTAACCAAAACCTTAAACGGACATGACACAATCTGGGTCATTGTCGATCGTCTTACCAAATCCGCACATTTCATCCTTACCCGAGAGACAAATAGTATGGAAACCCTTACAAGGTTATACATAAAAGAAATAGTCTCCCGGCATGGAGTGCCAATATCTATCATCTCGGATCATGACAGTCATTTCACGTCCAGACTCTAGCAATCATTACAAAATGCTTTGGGTACTCAATTAAACATGAGTATGGCATATCATCCTGAAACCGATAGGCAAAGTGAAAGAACCATCCAAACACTCAAAGACATGCTTCGAGCCCTGGTTAAAGATTTTGAAGCAAGGACAAGCGCGAAAAACACTTACCATTAGTATAGATTTTCTCTACAATAAACATTAACCATCGCCAGTATTAACAACACCATTTGAGCACTTTTATGGTCTAAAGTGCACGATCACTATTGCTGGGACGAAATGGAGATGTTCAACTTACGGGACTAGAAATAATCTATGAAACCACTAAAAAGATAGTGCAAATTCGACAACGCTTGCAAGCTGCAAGAGACCGGCAGAGAAGTTATGCCAATGTAAGACTAAAGCCTTTATAATTTCAAGTTGGAGATCATGTTGTGTTAAAAGTGTCACCTCGTAAAGGTGTCATCCGATTCGGAAAACGAGGAAAGCTTAACCCTTCGTACATTGGACCTTTCAAAATCCTTGAACGGATTGGCCCAATGGCATATAAACTTGAGCTTCCTGAAGAGCTCAGTAATATCTACAGTACTTTCCACATTTCTAATCTAAAGAAATGCTTATCTGACGAATCCTTTGTCATTCCAATGAATGCTTTGGCTTGATGACAAACTCACTTGTAGCCAGGAACCATGTATATCACGGATCGAGAAGTCAAGCAACTAAAGCAAAGTCGTATTCCTAAATAGTCAAAGTAAGAGATGGTACTCTACAAAGGAGGGGGGGAAAGGGGGGGGAGGGGGAGTGGGGGGGAACCAGATTTACATGGGAACATCGAAGATCAATTCATGCAAGTACCACATCTGTTTTCAAACATCACTCCGCACCAACTAAATCTCGGGACAAGATTTATTTTAAGGGAGGGAGACTATAACAACTCGAAAATTTTTCATCAATGTAATTATCCCATCTATTAAATTAGATGCAACTTAATATCCATCTATTATATATATACCACCTTTTTACAGGGAAAGTTTTGTTTTATCTCATTATGCCAACGTAATATTGCATCACTAAAGTAAACAAGCTACGCAACCTCAACCAATGCCATTCTAATATATATGTTTATATCGATGTAAACATTCTAATCTGTCAAGTCTATATTCTTAATATCACTTTACCAGTACATCTCCATTAACGTACTTTTCAAATGTTATTCAAAACATCATTAAACGTTAACGGTTTAATATCAAAACCTAATTATATGAATGTTATACATATAAAAATGAATGTGCAAGCCCCTAAAGCATGTGTACAAGTATCAATACACAACATTTGAATATCTTTTCCCTCCTAAATCAAGTTACAACTTTCTAAAGCACAATGTACAAGCTAATCATGCCTAAAAACCTAATTAGGTTATTTAAGCTCCTAAATCATGTTTAAACTTTACCACCACTTTAACACAAGATACAAGCAACTTAATTCACAACACTAAACCCAAAACCTAACTTAAGTCATCTAAAACCCTAATCCTAAAACCCTAAACAAAACCCTAAAACTCTAATTTCACATAAAACCTAAAACTACACTCCTAAACCTTAAAACGACAGCACTAATGAAGCAGTAATACTGCGTCATGAGTTCTACTGCTAACTTAACAAGGAAAAAGCCTTCTTTATCATCCTAGCTGATGATGTCATGTTTTCCTTCTTTGTAGTCAATACTAAAGTCCCAGTTAGACAATGAATACATGGAGCAATTGATTTAATGATCTTGAGAGATGGAACCAAATGGAGGTGGCCATAGCTACCATGAGCGAATGAACAGAGATTCATAAAGAAGACTCGAAGGAATCTAAATCTTAATGACAAAGAAGTTGTTGGCCTTGATATGATAAAGGTGGAATGTTACAACTGCCACAGGAAAGGTCACTTTGCTAGAGACTGCAGAGCACCAAGGAATCAGGGGAATAGGAATGGAGATAATGCGAGAAGGGTTGTACCAGTAGAGACCTCTGCTAATGCCTTGTTTTGTATCAAGAAGGGATAGGTGGATATATTAGAGCATCAGCTGAAGAAGAACCCACAGACTTTGCTCTAATGCCCATTAGTCTTAGGTTATCCATTCATCAAGTTCAGACTCTGAGGTATCCACTTGCTCTAAAGCTTGCTTAAAATCCTATGAGTCTTTGAAAGAACACTTTGATAAACAGAAAGAGCAGCTTAAAAAATCTAACCTAGAAATTATAGGTTATCAATTAGGCTTAGAATCATTAAAAGCTAGGATAGTTGTTCATGAAAAGAATGAAGCTTCTTATGAAGAAAGTATTGCATTTTTGAAGTATGATTTCCAAGTTAAAGATATTTCTATCAAAAACCTTAAAAATCAGTTAGAAAAAGCCTTAAAAAGAGAAAAGAGATTTGAAACTAAACTGATAATTTTTGAAGAATCATCCAGAATCTACCAAACTAATTAATAGTCAAATAAGTGTTAAAGACAAAACTGGACTTAGTTTTGATAGTCATGTGAATGAGAGTGAAGTACTTGATAATGTGGTTGATAGTCATAAGTGTAATCAAGTAAATGATAGGTTTAAAAAGAGTGATTGATATCATGCAGTTCCCCCTCCCTTCACCAGGAACTTCAAACCCGCAAGAGCTGACTTATCCTTTGCTGGGTTAGATGACTCTGTGTATAAGTCTAAAGTGAGTGAAACTATTACTAGTGTGCCTAATATTGAAACAACTGTAACTAAAACTAGTAAGGATAACTAAAACTAGTGTGCCTAGTTTGGAAAAGCCTAAAACTATGCTCCTATTATTGAAGATTGAGAGTCTGATAGTGAAGATGAAAATGTGTTAGCCTAAAGAAGTAAAGAAAACAGTCAAATCTAGCTTTGAAAATATTGAATTTGTAAATGCTAGGAATTCAACTGTTGAAAAACCTAGGAAGTTCAGTCAGAATCCTAGAGATAACAAAAGAAATAGGAATAGTTTTGAGTTTACAAAGAAAGCTTGTTTTATATGTGGGAGTTTCAACCATCTAATCAAAGACTATGATTTTATGATAAAAAGATGGTACAAAAACCTATGTTGAATATTGTGAAAAAGGGAACTGGTCAAAGGGAAGTTAGACAAGTTTGGATAATGCAATGAGGGTTAATCATCAAAATTTTCCTAATTCTAGACGGGATTTTTCTCCAACAGCAATTTTAACCAAGTCTGGCATAGTACCAATTAGTACTGCTAGGCAAAGCTCTTCAAGAGCAGCAGCACTAGCTAGTGCTGCCAGGCCTATTAATACTGTTACACCTAAACCCTTTGTGAATGTTGCAAGACCTAGACCAAATGCTTTTCATAAGTCACACTCACCATCTAGGATACCTCTTAACCAACAAACATCACTTAAAAATAGAAATTTGAATGACAAAGTTAATACTGCTAAGGTAAATTCTATTAATACTGCTAAAGGAAACAATGTGACAAGTAATGTTGGGGAACAAGGGATTAATGTTGTTAAGTCCTTAGCATGCTAGATTTGGAGACCAAAAGGAAATGTTATTGACCATATCTCCAAA